>JADBJO010000046.1:730000-760000 GCA_016801955.1 Conus betulinus | reverse complement strand
GGAGCCATACGATTGGATGTGAGTTTCGTCTACAACATCACACTACACTGACACAAGAGTACAAGCCCATTCTCTTTGTGCCATTTACCTACTGTATTCATTGATTCACATTAAGTTGTCACGTCTCGGCTACAACCTGCCTAACTTGATTTGAACATTGTGCAACAAGTCTTCTTCGCATCTTACGTCGAATCATCATCGTGTACATCTGACGAGTGAAGCTGACCAAGTTTTTCTTGTTGTGCAAGACAGTTTTTATCTACGCTTTATTCCTTGTGTCAGTGTCTGTTCTATTCTGGATTTGTGCTGGTCTATCAATATTGTGATTTGACTTCTTCAAGATTTGTTTGTGCTGTATCTTCTAACTGTTCTGAGGGACATTGTTTTAGGATCATTTATATATTCTGTCGTACAATTGTCTTCAAGATCTACGTGCCATCATTTCAACGCTTGTGAACATTACTGTCATCATCTGTGACGTCGTGAATGCTGTGACACTTGTCAATCCTCTGAACGCTACAAGTTAAAGCGAAGAAGACGTCACTAGCTAAGGAGTGTATATTATATGTTTGTATGCGTGGTGTCTAGTCCCCGTACAGTGAGTATTGTGTTGTGTATCGTTTAATCCATCATCATCATCATCATCATCATCATCATCATCATCATCACAAACGTTCTTTTGATTCAATAATAATTTTTGTTTCCTTACTCACTCTTTTGTTTTATTTCTTTGGAAGAAAAGGTGGAGAGTGGGGAATGGTGGTTGGTGTCACAATAACACAGTCGCAAAAATAGAATAGCCCTTAGACATTTATAAACGGAGCCACCGCACTACACCATCCACAGTGCCCTAACGTTGCGACTGTGTGTGTGTGTGTGTGTGTGTGTGTGTGTGTGTGTATGCACTTGCCGGCGTGTGTGTGTGTGTGTGTGTGTGCGCGCGCGCGCGCGTTTTTGTACGTGTGTGTGTTTGTGTGTGTGTGTGTGTGTGTGTGTGTGAAGCACTGGACCTCATACCCCTTTCGACCCCCAGCCCACCCCAACCTCTTTGGCTTTCTAGCTCTCTGTCCCGCCTTCCCAGAAGAAGGAAATCTGTCGAGCTGTTTGTTTCATAACTGGTTAACTGTTGGGAGACGATAGCCCCGCCTCGCCTCTCATACCCTCCCCTATCTCATACCCCTCCTCCGATCTGGCGCAGCCTTCATCCAGTTAAGTCGAATTATTTCCTAGAGCGCTAATTTCCCAGAGCCCCCCCCCCCCCCCCCCCCCCCCCCCCCCCCCTGATCTGGCTCAGCCTTCATCCAGTTAAGCCGAATTATTTCCTAGAGTGCTAATTTCCCACTCTCCTTGGCGTTGCACCAGTAACCTTGCGCGCAGGCCACACACGCCGCATTTAGGACTGTGCACTAAACCATTATCCATGTGAGCGCGCGGAGGCCTAGCATAAGTCTGAGCTAACATTTGATGAAAAAAATATAATAACTGATCAAAAGAACAGCCCCCTCCCCCTCCCCCACCAGCACTGTCACCTATTTTGGGGGATTCCCAACGAGGACATGATTCAGAATTTCAAAATACATGACTTTCCCCTTAACTGACGTCACATTTCAGGACTTCTCACCCACCCGTGACACTGTCTTTGCGCCAGGTAGTTGCTCCCAAATAGTTCCATTCCTTTCATTTTTATCTGTCCGCTTAGAACCACCTGGCATGCACCATGATGGACATATGAAAGAAAAGAAGGGAAATCCACTTTCAGACACAACAGTACCTGTCTATAAATACCTGTCTATGAATACTCAGCTCCTTAAGCAAGGCCCTTGGCGCATTCATTTTTGGTGTGCAGCCTGCAGGCACAAGAGCCAGATGCTATGGTTGGCCTGTCTTTGTGTCGGTCTGCGTGTCTGTTCAACACAGTGCCTGGACGACACAGGGCCTGTCCTCATCCCTTGGAACTCTCTGTTGTGCCGTGAGCGTCTTCGAGATGCCAAGGCGTAGCGCTATGGAGACACACTGCAGAACATTGGAAGAGTGGTCCGTCACTTGTGGCACGATGTCGCGACACCATCTTCACGCCCTTCGATTCTGGCTGTTTCAGTGCCTAGATGTGCTGTTTTTGTTCCACAATGACTGGAAGTCTGGGTTGTTCAAGGAACAGTGAAACGACTGTTTCTTGTTGACTTCTAAGTGTGTGGAAGAGGACATATTCCAATCACATAAGTTGCTATTCTTCAAATGCCGTTACCATCGGAGAGGCCCCTTCCTAAGCTATATAAAGCATAAAAATGAAGAGATTTAAGTGCCTGATATGGAGATCTTCAAGACGTGAATTTCTCAGCAATCACTATTATCAGTTACTGAAGTCTCAATGCTCCTCTGTTATGAGATCTTTGCCTGGGATTTACGCACTGATTTCCATTTTTCATTATTCAATTGTGGATACCTGTAGACGTGTTGGGGCAAGCAAACAACAGTGTCTGATCTTTCATGCAAGAGAACGTCGGTCATGTGTATGTACGCAGGCTAGCCGTGAAGGAAGTCCCATGAAATCTCGGCAATATTCACTTCGGTTGTCTGTGCAGCTCATGCGGAAGTGAAAAGTTGTCGTTTGTCCTAGCGTCTCAGATATTTTCAAACACGGTTGCTCACGTTCCAGAGGATAGACTTTCAGCTGATGATAAGCTGAGATACCTCTTAGTCATGGGGGGGTCAACAGCCTGATCACCGCATATTATTGTCAGTCGGCATTGGGTCAGTGGTACTTGTATCACGTGCTCACCTAACGGGGAAACTACCGGCATAGGAGTTACTGCCCTTCTGGAATGCTGTTTGCTTTGCGATACACTAAGGCTGTGTCTGACACGATACACAGAGATGCTGTTTTCTTCGTGACGTTGTAAGGACATGTCTTACACGGTACGTTGAGAGATGGTGTTTTTTTGTGACGTTGTAAGGACATGTCTTACACACGGTACGTTGAGATGGTATTTTCTTTGTGACGTTGTAAGGACATGTCTTACACGGTACGTTGAGATGGCGTTTTCTTTGTGACGTTGTAAGGACATGTGTTTTAAACACGATACACAGAGATGGTGTTTTCTTTGTGACGTTGGAAGGACATGTCTTACACAATACATAGAGATTGTGTTTTCTCTGTGACGTACTAAGGCTGTGTCTGACACGATACACAGAGATGTTTTTTCTTTGTGACATTGGAAGGACATGTATCTGACACGATACACAGAGATGGTGTTTTCTTTGTGATGTACTAAGGCTGTGTCTGACACGATACACAGAGATGGTGTTTTCTTTGTGACGTTGGAAGGACATGTGTCTGACACGATACACACAGATGGTGTTTTCTTTGTGGCGTTGGAAGGACATGTCTTACACAATACATAGAGATTGTGTTTTCTCTGTGACGTACTAAGGCTGTGTCTGACACGATACACAGAGATCGTGTTTTCTTTGTGACGTTGGAAGGACATGTATCTGACACGGTACACAGATATGGTGTTTTTCTTTGTGATGTACTAAGGCTGTGTCTGAAACGATGCATAGAAATTTGTTTTCTTTGTGACGTCGTAAGGACATGTCTGACACAAAACATGGGACCGTTGTATCCTATGTGACGTAATGAGGATGTGTCTGAGACGATAACCAGAGACATGGGCTTCTTGGTGATGTAGTGAGGATGTGTCTGAGACAATAAACAGAGACATGGTTTTCTTTATCACGTGATGAGGATGTGTCTGACAATACAGGGGGCCGTCGTTTTCTTAGTGACGTACTGAGGACATGTCGGACAGAATACACTGGGTGTTTTTCCTGGTAACGCGCGCAGAGATTATGTCTGACACAATACACTGGGTTGTTTTCCTGGTAACGCACAGAGACTATGTCTGACACAATACACTGGGTTGTTGTTTTCCTGGTAACGCACAGAGATTATGGCTGACACAATACACTGGGTTTTGTTTTCCTGGTAACTCGCAGAGATTATGTCTGACACAATACACTGGGTGGTTGTTTTCCTGGTAACGCACAGACATTATGTCTGAGACAATAAGCGAGGTGTTTTTTTTTCTGTGATGCGCTGGGGGTTTATCTGAGACAATACACCGAGGCGTGCTGAGGATGTGCGAATCACAATGAGTTTTTTTTCCTCAGTGACAAACTGAGGATGTCTTCAAGCATTATACGCGCGCATTGTTTTCTGCCGAGGACTCTTTCTGTACTATGCACCGGCATAGATCATAAAAAGAAGCAAGCAAGCAAGCGAGCGAGTGTGTTGTGTTTGTGTGTGTGTGTGTGTGTGTGTGTGTGTGTGTGATCTCGATCGAGAGAGATTAATGTATATATGTACCCATTAGATACATGGATAAATAGGTAGATATGTACAAAAATATATAGACACATGGATTGATAGGTAGAGACATACATAAATATATAGACAGATATAGGTATACATAGATAGATGTGTGTATGCATATGTGCGTATGTATGGATGGGTGGATGGATGTGTGTGTGTGTGTGTGTGTGTGTGTGTGTGTGTGTGTGTGTGTGTAAGCGCGTGCACACGTGCGCGTGCGTATGTGTATGTATGACAAGTATGTAATGTATGTATGTATACACGCACGCGCGCGCGCGTTTGTGTCTGTGTGTGAGTGAGTGAGTGTGTGTACGCGCGCGTGCATAAAGAACCGTTCACATGAATTATCCATAACTGTTCCTAGAGATGCAGATGAAGAGTCGCAGCCCAAGGCGATACTGCCCCGGCCTGACGCGGTGCACCACGTTGTGGAGGACTTCCTCACGCGCTGGGACGGCGTGATGGCTCACCACATGCCCATCCGCCACTTCCTGGAGAGCGTGCTGTCCACCGACCTCCGCAACTTATTTTCTGAGGAGTGCTTCGTGGACGCCATGACCTGGCAGCGGGCCAAGCCAGGGTGCCAAGTCTTCTACCTTCCCGGCCAAGCCCCGGCCAACCAGACCAGGCATGACATGTAGGCCCCGTGATTAAAAGGCCAGTGTGTAACACACACACACACACACACACGCACGCACACATACACACACACACACACACACACACACACACACACACACACCACACACACTTAAGACCCAATGTGTTCCCAGTATTTAAACAGCCAGTATCTTTAGGACCAAGGCTTGTGTCCCTTCCCTCTTCAAACAGCAGCAGTATCTTTAGGACAAAGGCTTGCCTCCCTTCCCCTCCCCCTCCCCCTCCCCCAGTATCCCCCTCCTCCCCCCCCCCCTCCCCACACAGCAGCAGTATCTTTAGTATCTTTAGGACAAAGGATTGCCTCCCTTTCCCCCCCCCACAGCAGTCAGTATCTTTAGGACCCCCCCCCCCCCCCCAACACAGCAGTCAGTATCTTTAGGACCAAGGCTTGCCTCCCTCCCCTCCCCCCCCCCACAGCAGTCAGTATCTTTAGGACAAGGCTTGCCTCCCTTTCCCCTCCCCCTCCCCACCAGCAGTCAGTATCCCCCCCCCCCCCCTCCCCACACAGCAGTCAGTATCTTTAGGACCAAGGCTTGCCTCCCTTTCCCCCCCCCTCCCCACACAGCAGCAGTCATATCTAGGACAAGGCTTGCCTCCCTTCCCCTCCCCCTCCCCCGATCCCCCCAAGCACACAGCAGTCAGTATCTTTAGGACCAAGGCTTGCCTCCCCTCCCCTCCCCCTCCCCCCCATCCCGACAGCAGTCAGTATCTTTAGGACCAAGGCTTGCCTCCCTTTCCCCCTCCCCCCTCCCCATACAGCAGTCAGTATCTTTAGGACAAGGCTTGCCTCCCTTTCCCCCTCCCCCTCCCCACACAGCAGTCAGTATCTCTAGAACCAAGGCTTGCCTCCCTTCCCCATCCCACACAGCAGTCAGTATCTTTAGGACCAAGGCTTGCCTCCCTTTCCCCTCCCCCTCCCCACACAGCAGTCAGTATCTCTAGAACCAAGGCTTGTCTCCCTTCCCCATCCCACACAGCAGTCAGTATCTTTAGGACAAGGCTTGCCTCCCTTTCCCCTCCCCCCCTCCCCACACAGCAGTCAGTATCTCTAGAACCAAGGCTTGCCTCCCTTCCCCATCCCACACAGCAGTCACTATCTTTAGGACCAAGGCTTGCCCCATCCCCCCTCCCCCTCCCCACACAGTAGTCAGTATCTTTAGGACCAAGGCTTGCCACCCTTCCCCCCCCAAACCTCCCCACACAGCAGTCAGTATCTTTAGGACCAAGGCTTGCCTCCTTCCCCCCTCCCCCTCCCCCCTCCCCACACAGTTGTCAGTATCTTTTATTCTTTAGGACCAAGGCTTGCCTCCCTTTCCCCATCCCCCCCTACCTACACAGCAGTCAGTATCTTTAGGACCAAGGCTTGCCCCCCTTCCCCTGCCCCTCCCATCCCCCCCTACCTACACAGCAGTCAGTATCTTTAGGACCAAGGCTTGCCTCCCCCCCCACCACCTCCATTTCCCACGCACATCAGCTAGCATCTTTCGGGCCAAGGTTCCCCCCCCCCCCCCCCCCCCCCCCCCCCCCCATCCATCCTTTCCATCCCCGCCCCAGGGTTTCGGTAATTCGAAGCTTTAAAGATGAGCAGGAGATGATGAACATGACTCTTGTTAGGCATGAGGATCACGGAACGTGCACTGTATGGTTTCCTTTACCAACGTATTACTGTAGGACTATAAGAATTTTCTTCTTTTGAAAATTTCCACAGATGAAGAAAAAAATGGGTCTGTCAGTCAATTCTGAGAGCCTCATATTTATTTTTGTGCGATTTGGTTGTGAAATGTATGAGGTTGTTTTGTATGGTATACCATTGGATCTGTTTTTTTTTAGTTGAAACTGAAATACAAGACACACTTTGGGTATTAATTGTGCTTAATGTACTGTCCAGATTTACCTTGAGTCGAAGAAGACGATGTCAGGTATCTCGCATCATTGTACGATCCACTGTCACTGAATTGTATACATGAAGACAAATTTACAGGTGGTTCTTTTATTTCATTTTGTTCTCTTTCATCTTCTGTGACACCTCAGTGGCATTGCACCCACACCGCTCATTCCGCCCCTCCTCTCCTCCTCCCTCTTCCCCCCCTCCCCCCTCCACCCTCCCCTACTTCACCCCCCCCCCCCCCCTACCTTCAGCCACAGGCTGGCCCGTCCCGCGACAGGTTAGTATTTCAAACTATGATTTCAGACAGTCATGACTAGCAGTGAAGTGAAATAAAGGGAGACCGAAGCAGTGAATATGTTTGTGTTGTGTGGAGCATCAGTCTGGAGTGAAAGTTACGACTTCTTTTAAGTCCAGAATTTGTCTTCTAGTATCGGCCAGTGTTAATGGCAGTGGCTAGATGCAGTGCGCATCATAGCGTGTGGAGGATTATCATTGCACACACTCTTGCCCCCTGCCAGCGTTCTGTTAAATAAAACTGTCATCCAGGCTGAAGATAGGAACTTCTGAGTTTCGACTTTTTTTTATTCAGTCCACTACTAATGCGGTGCCATGCAATAAAGACTCTTGTTAAACACTCATGTTTGGTCATTAGGTGGTGAAGACCAATCGTCGACCACATACCTGATTACTTGTGAATGAAAGACAAAAAGATAACGAGGGAAAAGCCGATGAAAAGCCGTTTTGAACATTTCATGCCACTGAGAACTGTGTTTCAGATCCAGTTCAGAGTAAGAGGCCTTCATACCTTTTTTGTTGACAAAACAAGGAATAATCAAACCAAGAGCAAGAATTTTCAGGAGTGCTAATGAAACTGGACAGAGTTTTTCTTTTTTCTTCGCCCTCCTTCATTCTCAGACGACTGTGACTTTGCAATCAAAGAGTCAGGGTCAGCACCTGTCACGCTCCAAAAAGATCAGGAGATTGTGACAGGGTGAGAGGCAGCAAACTGCTTCATAGACAGCTATGAGCAGACCAGCAACATCTCTGTGACAGAGGACAGATAACATCAAGAGCATGATGAAATGAAGAATCATCAGGATGACCAAGACCAACCTGATTACATGGACAGGCCTTTCAAACTGAAAGAAATAGAAGAAGCCGCGCAAAATCTTTACAGGACGAAAAATCTCTCCAGGTCCTGAGAAAGTCACCAACGAGATGCTAAAACACCTCGGCACCAAAGCAAAGACCAAACTCCTTGCTCTCTTCAACAACAGCTGGAAGACGGGGCATGTTGCACAAAGCTGGCGAGAAGCTAATTGTGCCCATCCATAAGAAGGGCAAAGACAGAGTCAGGGCTGACAGCTATCGCCCCGTCAGCCTCATCAGCTGCGTGGGCAAGCTCCTAGAGCGTATGATCAACTCGCGGCTAGTTTGGCACCTGGAGAAGAACAACATCATCACTTCAGAGCAGGCAGGCTTCCGCCAACATCATTCCACTGAGGATTAAGTGACCTACATAGCCCAGAAGATCGAGGATGGCTTCCAGGACAAACAGCATACACTGGCGGTATGAATAGACATGGAAAAAGGCGTACGACAAAGTCTGGAAGGATGGCATCCGGAGAAAACTCCAGAAGAGTGGTGTGACTGGCTGTATGTACCAATGGATCTCGCAGTAACCTGAAAAATAGGAAGGCCCGAGTCCATGTCAACGGAGCATACAGTCGGAAGAAGACGCCGAGAGAAGGAGTCCCTCAAGGAGGTGTCCTCAGCCCTACCCTATTCCTTGTCTTTTTTATCAACGACATCGTCAAAGATATGCCACGCAAAGTCAAAGGAGCCCTCTATGCATACGATCTTGTCCTAAAGTGCTCGGAAGAGCACCTCACAACTGCCAACTACAGGCCACAGCAGGCGTTGAATGTTCTCGAAAGCTGGACAAAACAGTGGCTGGTAACAATTAATGCCAAGAAGACCACTTACACTGTTTTCAGTCTCTCACCCAAAGAACAGAAGGCCAACCTGAGCATCAATGGACACACTCTGCTTGCTGAAAATAACCCCACGTTCCTGGGAGTCACCTTCGACAAACGCCTGACGTGGAAGAAGCCAGCAGAGAAAACAGAATTAAGAGCAAAAGTGCGTCTTGCCCACATGAAGAAGCTGGCAGGAACAACATGGGGTGCAGACAACACGACCCTCGGGAGACTGTACACTGGTAGAGTCAGGCCAGTGCTGGAGTATGGCATGACTGCATGGGGCACTACAGCCAAATCCAATTTGAAACGATCAGCAAGAATCAGAATCAAGCTACCCGTATCATCACAGGAGCCATGAAGTCTACGCCAATCCAGGAGCTTGAAACCATCACAGAGCTCCAGCCCCCTTGAGGACCGCAGAGACGCCAAACTCCTGACACAGGCTGCCAAGTTCGAGAGGTTCCAAGGCCACCCTATGAAAGCCAGACTGTCCCAGCTAACAAAAGGACGGCTGAAGAGAGGGAGCTTTGTACACCACCAGAGCAGGATCCTAGAACGGCAACATCAGGATGTATCCTTGACCATGACCCCAAAGTGATACCCCGGTGTGTCTTGCCGTCCCTCCCTGGAACGAAGGAACCCCCCCCCTCATCCAGTGCAGCATCCCTGGTGTTGGCCCCAAAGATTCCCAAAGCAGCCCTAAAAGAAAGTCCCTCACCCCTTGAACACCTCCATACCCAGTTCCCCAAAGAATCCTGGACTCATGTCTATACTGACGGCTCTGCAGCAGATGCCATTCGAAATGGAGGGGCAGGAGTCTATGTCCAATATCCAGGAGGCAGAGAAGAAAAAATCTGCCTCGGTACTGGCCTGCACTCCACGAACTACAGAGCTGAAGCAGAAGCCCTGAAAACAGCAGCAGCCCACATCGAGGTCAGCCCCTACGCCAGCCACAAAGTTGTCTTCCTGACCTACGCCCTGTCCATCTTGCAGGCCCTTCAGTCCAACAGAGATCCAGAGCTCAACGATCTGGCCTCATCACTCGCCTCCCTCTGCACAGTCACACAGTCACCCTGCAGTGGATTCCCTCCCACTGCAACGTGCTTGGCAATGAGACTGCTGACTCCCTGGCAAAGGAGGACTGTCACGTTCACGCAATCTACTCACTCTTCTCACAAGCAAAATCAAACCAACAAAAACTACACAACACTTCCACATTTACTAAATCTTTCACCATATAAACTATAAACTATACTTGTTATCCAGCGAAGTGTCGCACTCAACTGGCACATTGCAGCACTTCACCATTGCAACAGTTCACATCACACCACCTTCCTGCAGTCACAGGGAGGTACGTTTGGAAGTCCTCCCTTGCTCACGAAAACAGGCCATTCCCAGGAACGAGCGCTCTGGAACTAGAACCCTAATGTAAGATATAAAGTCCCTTAAAGCCTCTCCAACAATTTAACAATTAAACTCCGAGTTTACGATTTTAAAATAGTTTGCTGAAAGATCTTTAGAAAAGCAAGTCATCTCTGTTCAAATGCAGTTAACAATTTACAAAGACAATTAACTTTATAAACCTAGACAGGTTTATGAACACTATCAACGTTTACATACATTTTAGGAAAGAACACAATATGTAGACTAAATGCAATGAGCATCAAA
Source organism: Conus betulinus (assembly GCA_016801955.1). NCBI lineage: Eukaryota > Metazoa > Mollusca > Gastropoda > Neogastropoda > Conidae > Conus > Conus betulinus. The sequence continues at coordinate 749,430 of JADBJO010000046.1, read as the reverse complement.
GCAAAACTTTAGAGCAAATTTAAAGAATGAAAGTATACTCTGAATTCTTCCAGTCTCCACTGCCTGGTGAATTATAAGCGAATTTAACACTTACTTTTTAGACCCGTAGACACCTAGTCTACACTAGCACTTGGTGCTACATTTACAAATTACACTCAGGGGGAAAATGAGATTTTCCCAGACCTGAAATAGCCTACTAGCCCGGCAACCAAGCCAGGCTAACTACGGAGCCCATCCGCTCTCCAGGCCGTCTTCTTGCAGTCTGACAAGAAAAAAAGACAGTCACAAAATTGCGTGCTCTGCGTGCTCTGACCAGCACTCACTCTCAAAGCGATTGCCTCTGACACACCACAGGTGTAAGGGTGAATTTTCTGTCCCATGAATAGAGCAGGTAGTCATCTTCAGGCTCAGGACAGGCCACAGCCGCCTGAAACACCACCTATTCTTTAAACTCCGCATCGGCAACACAGAGCAGTGCCCCTGCAGAACAGGCAGCCAGACAACAGAATATCTGCTGCAGTCCTGCCTGCTCCATCAAGCGCTCCGAGAGAAAAACCTGGCCCGACCCAATACCAGTGGCCCGGAAGCTCTACAGAGGACTGGAGGACCTGCGACGTACTGCCACCTTTGTCAAGGAGACGGGGGAATCTATCTGAAGAAATGACGAACGAGACAACAAGAAGATACATCAGAATCGCCAATAGTTCGTCACCGCCTGCCCATACTTGAAAATTACGACAAGGGTCTTAACTCATGACACAAAGAATATTAGCATTTTGCACATATTTGGTTATTTCCCATTGTAAAGGTTGTACACAATTACGACAGCGGCAGGAATTTCGAAACAAGAAAGCATGAAAATATCAAAACTAAGCCTTGTAACACGTCATAGATGCATTTTCAGGACTTCAAACAACACTGTTTTAGAAACTACGCAACCGCTTACTGTTTGACAATGAAACTGTTATCAGAGTCCGTGTGCGTGCGCGCACGCACGTTTGTGTGCGTGTGTGTGTGTGTGTGTGTGTGTGTGTGTGTGTGTGTGTGTGTGTGTGTGTGTGTGTGCACGCAATGTCATAGGAACCGGAGGAAAGAGGGTGAGGGAAGTGAGGGGTCACTCTCCGACTTCGGAGTAAAGCAGCCCCAAATGATCACAAGTTATTAGATATCAGTTGATCATAATTAATATCGACGGCTAGAGAGCAACATAGAAAAAGAAAACTGGGAACGGACACCAAAATATTAGAAATAAAAATCAGAAACGGAATATATTTGTAGCTGGGCAGAATAAAGATGGGGGAAGAGGGGGGTGGGGGGACAGAGGGAGGGGAGGGCGGGACAGCATGATACAAACGAGCAAGATACACGTCTTGTGCATTATTTTCATCAATGAAGTTGTGCCCAGACTGGAATGTCATGGGAGGGAATGGAATCATTTTCTTTCTACAGGATAGACTTTATTGTTCAATATTCCTATTTAATTGTTAAAAAAAAGCCGTATACTAGCTTTGATTACATAGCATAATACAATAAATGATATGTATTGTTTGCACAGAATTTTTTAATTAAAAAAAATTACATGCATAGCATCAGCTTTTTAAGACAACTTTGAAAGTCAGCAACTTACGGAACAGTTAAGGGCTGGATACAGGGAGGATTCCAGAGTTTCTCTCTCTCTCTCTCTCTCTCTCTCTCTCTCTCTCTCTCTCTCTCTCTCTCTCACACACACACACACACACACACTCTCTCTCTCTCTCTCTCTCTCTCTCTCTCTCTCTCTCTCTCACACAAAAAAGGACTAAAGGAGAAAAGAAAGGTGAATAAATAAACATTTCCTGAACGGCAGTTTGGTAAGACACACAGAAAGGGTCATATCTTGGTTCAGGATGCATCGCATTGCTCCATTTCGCTTGTTTGGATCCATTTTCCGAGGCATCCCCTCCCTCCCTCTGCAACCTTCCGAAGACCCTTTTAGCAGGTTAAGCATATCGCGACGTCATCTAGATGCATCGTGTTGTCAATCCGAGTTACTTTTGGGACACCCCTCCGCCTCCCCCCCCCCCCCCCCCCCCCTTCCCCTTCAGAGAGAGAGAGAGAGAGAGAGAGGGATGTGATCCTGATCCGCGCTTGGGAAAAAAGAAAAAAAAAAAATCAGACAACAGTATCTACATATAAACGGCAGTTAACAGCACAGCCGCTAAAACTTTTGAAGTCTTTACGGCGTATGAAACTGATCGGTGATCAACGTCCACATTTCTAACTGTCAAAGCTTATTCAGTCTGGTCAGTGGAGACTTCAGTAAGACCTAATGACATCACAGCATGACATCTAGGCCTGTGGATTGAAGCTGCACACGAAGGCGTTGGCAGCGCGCCCATCAATTGCCTGTATCGATCGCGGTAATATTATTACACTTTGCATGTTCAGAATCATCAAAGACTAGTTCCTAATCTCCCTGAGGGTCATAAGACCCGTCAATCACTAAACGTTTGCCGTCATGATCTGTGCACATTTTGTGGAGCGTGATGACGTCACGTCTGGGCCTGGTGGCGTTTCTGCGGGTAGTTATGCCACGACATAGGATGATGTCACTGGATTTAAATACCCGTCAGAGCCAGTACCTTTCTGCTCGCAAGAAGCGCCAGATTTCACAGTGAGGGAAACAAGAACATGATACTTTACTGAGCTCTGTTAGTAAAGCGTACAAATACTGCTAGGTCTGCTGACCGTTTGGGGATGACCCTGACATCTGCTGCATCGTACAACTATGTATCCCGTATTTAATTATCGTGTAGTTTACAAGTCAGTATTTCAAAGTGAGGTGACGCCCATCTTGCGCCGAATTTGGTAAGTGATTGTTCGTTCTTCGTTTTCATTGTCCTGAATGTTGTTTATCTCGCCTGAAGAAGACCTAAGAGGTCAAAACGTGTGGAGTTTTGTCTTGTAATTTCCTGTCCTTGTTAACTGGCGGATGTATTTTAAATTCTTGTGCAAAGTCAACGTTAGCATCAAATTCAATCCAGTGGTTTGTAACTCTGTGAGAACCTTTTTAAGGGGTAGGAGCAGAGTGTGTAATGTACATTTTGCCTTTTGAATTACTGGTGTTAAAGTCTGAAAAAAAAAAAAAAATTAAAATCCAGGCAGTGATTTCACCATTGATATGACATTGATGGCCAGTGCATATGGGGCCTAATGCTACCTGTCACACACCCCTCAGTCAATCCGATCATAATTACCGACGTAGATGGCCATCAAAATATCATTCAGGGCTTGCCTCTTCAACGCACTAATGAACAAACAGATTCTGAATATAATCTATACACACCATCGCAGCACATGAAGACCCCCTCCAGACCTTAGAATGCCAAAACCTTTAGGCAAACATCACCTGAAAAGGCACCATGAACTGATGGAGTGGGAGATATCTACGTGGTCTGAGAAAAAAGATGCTTCTGAAGAAGCTGACGACCATGCGCCAGTCTCTTTGGCAGAAGAAAGAAGTGTCTGAAGATTTACAAGATATCCAAGTCCAAGTCGTGCATATTTGTGAGAGCAAGAGTGAGGTACTCATCACCTAGACGATTTATGCCAAGAATATCCCTCACCGAGCCATCATCGTCCATGCTGATGAGCCCTTGGTCATTTTGAGTCTGTGAAACTTTCGTGATGACAAGGGCATGGACGACAGGGTGTTCGCCAGGGTTCTCCTGTTCTGGCAGCATATTGGTTTGGCTTCAACTGAACGGAAAGAAACTGAGCCTTGTCCACTGTAGAATGGCATGACGCGAGGACGTTGTGATCATGGATGGCCGCAGAAGTGGGACAAGGACTCCAAAGGCACCAGATATGCAGATGTTGCATGAAAGAAAATCCCAGCTGACTTGCTTCACCTAGAAGATCCGTGACGTCCCGCACACTGCATGATTTGAAGGTCATGTTGAATGCTCTGTTGCCAGTCAGTTTTGGCTGTCCTCTTCCTGAAGGTGTCTGTCAAAACATTTGTCATTGTTTTTTTATAATTCGAAGGTAGAAAACGTGCTATACGGCCAAGTCAGTTCAGGCGCCATGTGCATAATAGGTCGAAACGACCTTTGAGCTACTGCCACTCAGGACAAGAAAAAGCAGAACTCTATGGTACAGAACTCCTTCCACGCCGTAGCTTTGTCAGAGCATGGGATGAAGTCGCGGTCAGAGCTTGAGCTGAACATCACAAGAGAATTCATAAGTGTTAAGCTGCTTTACCCCATGCAGGTGAATGGCAGAGTTGTGCTAAAAATGCACATACCTTTCTGAAAATCGTGACAATGCTCTGGAGATTGAGACAGACATATCGCATGTGTATTCAAGTCGTTGGGGGGTCGTCTTAAAGAACAAACACTGTCCAGTACATATGCACACTTTCCTCGCACGCTGACATCAAGACACAGCTTCACTAAGTTTCAGTTGCGATTTTAATGACTTGCACATTGCAAAACAAACAAAAGAACCCATTTGAATGAAAGTGTTAAAACATTGACAACAAATCAAGTCAGCGGTAATAAAACTAAGGGAAGTAATAAAATGCACTTGATCTGACCAGCTGTCTGACACATCTTTCTTAACAAATGAGGAGTCGGCGCCAATTGTAAAAACAGGGTTCCCACATGTTTGCCCTCCCCCTCCCCTCCTAAAAAATATCCAAACCTTTTCCGAACCCTATCATTTTCCAAGACCACTTAACGCAAACAACCGCCAACCAACTAAATACTCGTAACCACCAAAATGAAGCGCACTCACGAACACACCATTCAGACACGAAATAGAAGGACATGCCCAAAGGAGAGCGGCAATACAATGCACCCTGTGTCTTGTATTCGCAAGGTTTGGTTGACAACGCACATTCCCATCATGTGTTTTGTAGTGAGTGAGTGTGTGTGTGTGCGCGCGCGCGCGCGCGCGCGCACGTATGTGCATGCGTGCGTGTGTGTGTGTGTGTGTGAATCCTCCGCCATCTGCTGCACAGAAATCCGCATGTGTATATGATTCTTCTGTTGAAGAGCGAGGCAGCATGGCGACTAGGGCATGCGCATTTTGGTACAGGGGGACCATTGCAGGAGCCTATAGTTGTCTGCTACGCAAAGGTAATGCTGTGTGAAGGATACTTTTCCTTTGAAAAACACACTGCTTGTGAGTCTACGGTTTTGACAGAGTCTGGGAAATTCCAAGACTTTTGACTTTTTCACGACTTGTCCGGCCCTGGCAACGAGTTTTCCATATTTCCCACGACTTTTCCAGACTTCTAGGACTCCGTGGAAACCCTGAAATATTGTGTGATAACAGAACGTGTCCACCCTGTCAGCCCGATGTCAGTTCTGTTGATTTCCGTCTGTCCCCCTCCCCGCAGCATTGCCACTTCCCTTAGAATTCCAGGCGTGGGACTGTACCTCTCAACCGGCATTCAAAAATGGACTAGATGAACGAGTTTTTCAGTACAATTGTCTTGTATTTACAACCATCTTACAGACTAAACAAGGGGATTTGGTCACATAAAAATGGCTCACAGCAACAGAATTTGATGAGATCAACTCAAGTCAACAATCTGAGTGTAAGGAGACAGTGAGTGTAGCAGACATAAGCGCAGAGAAGGCAAGTTTCAGACATTCTAAACCCCTCTCACACTCGCACAAACGTACTGATGATCTGGGGAGTGAGGCCTTGACTGGGGACCTCACTGCTAATGACTTCTCCATCCTTCCTCAAGGCCCTCTGAATGATTATCCCAGAGCTGAGCCTTCAAATAAGAGAGTACCATGCCCCTATCAGTCTACACCATGCATATAACACACGTTGCACGCGTGGACATTTCTTTCTTTCTTTTTGTTTATTCGTCACGATAGTGTAAAAATTACAGGCGGACTTGGAAAGTAGAGCCCCCCTACACCACTCGCAAACCTTCAAATATCTCTTCTGCCCATCACATCTTTTTTTCAGTCCCCAAAAAGCATTTATTAAGAAAAGTTTAACATGTTCCGTAAATGCTAAACAAACATACATAGTGGTACATATTTTAATCAGTCTGGCGATAATCTTCAATGAAAAGAAATAGCCATTTGAAAGGAAGGGGATTTTGAATAGGGGACCTCTTAACTGCAAGATCGCCAAATGATAGTAAGAATTTTGGGGGCCAGCTGCCGTGACGAAGTGGTAAGCATTGCAGACTCCCAGCTGGGAAGTTGTGGGTTCGATTCCCATCAAAGCCATTTCCGAAATTTTTCTGCTTCTATTCTGAGCAAGAGTTTGCTATATGGGCTCAAAAGGTAAGATTTAATGGATGTATCTTTGACAGTGTTGCTCACATTTCCTGGCCAACATTGCAGGTGTCTGTATTTCTCAGGCCTGGTTGACGCCAGGATATATCATGAAAGTAAGCGTAGAGTGCAGCTCCGTCATGCAGTTTCATACCAAAATGGAAATCCATGGCATCGTCTTCATCGTCTCCACTGACCACCATTAAAAAAATGTTTCAAATTCTGTGTCACTTTCCACTGCCTCTCCCCCCTAAGTTTCCATGGTTTGATTCTGTCAGGACCACTGGTATTGGCAAATTTATGGGGACTGTTCTCACACAGTGGCATCCTCCAGAAGGAAAGCTCACTCATCCTGACTCGGCAATTATTGTTATCACAAGAGGTTTCGCAGGTGGTGTCCTGTATGTGTTGGAGCAAAACGGGCACCTCTGAAAACCGTTGAAGTGACTCAGCAGCAGTGCAGCGTCTCCTTTAGCGGGTTGGCTCCTGACGACAAAAGACTGCTTGCTCTCTGTAGATTGCCTGTGCCAGGGCTGTATTGAGAAGGGTCATGCTGTGGTTGTGGACGGGGGACTGGAATGAGTAGTGTGAGCATAATGCCACTAAAATGGCATGGAAGACGAGAGAGAGAGAGAAAAAAAGAATTTGTTTTGGTAATGAGCATGCATACTGATATCATAATATGTCCACACATTCACTCACAAAAGTATATAAATATACACGCTAGACCTGTTGACCCTAAAACTGTTATTAGTGTGCTTTTCACCAAACATGACTGTTTTCAACAGCATATTTTGGCACACATTTATGCTCTCTAATCAGTTTTTTCTCATTATTTGTTTTTGTTCTTTCAGGGCCTATAGCCTCCGCCATTGTTCCTACATTTGGGCATGTTGTCAGACTCCGGCACAGCTGGACATGATTTCCTGTGCGAGAGTTGAGAGTTGTCACTCTTTGGTCAAGGCATACAAGGATAAAAACAATGGTTAAACACTGCAAATGTTATTACAGTTCGAGAACTTCCTCTCTAGAATTTTGTTTTCAATGTATTTTTTTCTGTTCATCATACACATCATATTTTCACCAAACAAGTGTATAAACTATGGCGAAACCCTATGGGTAATCATGTCTAACATACACACAAACATGTTTATTTAAAGAGAGAGAGAAAGGAGGGGGGTGGTGTGGGGGAGAGTGTATACCAATTTGCATTACAAGAAAAAAAGTGTTCCTCGTCATCATTCATCCACCCTTCCAGACAAACTCTGGCACAAATACAAACCTGAACCCACACCTGAGCAAATCAGTACATCCATCCTCCCCTCCCCTACACCACTGCCCTCTGGTCAAGCACACATACATGAACACCTGAAGACATAAACATCCTTCCTGACCACTGCATACATCCAGGCATGGTTCTTCTACCTCTACAATCATACCTCAGCTAAACAGATAGGATCTTTTAAGGGCTGTCACAACGTTGCTACCTGAAATCACATCTTGAAAAAGAAGGAAACAAGAAAGGACTATGTTCACAGGTTTACAACCAGCACATGACTTGGCAGCCGAACTACCGACATCCCATGGACTGCTTCCACACCTGACAGGTGCAAAGTATTCATGGAAACTCTGCTAAGGGGGGTAAGTGATTGTAGGAAACAGCAGGGCAACAAGGGGGTGGGGGGGAAACAGGATGGGAAGGGATGGGGAGGGGGAAGAAAGGGAGCCAGAAAAGGGGAGTGATTGATTGATGGAGTACGGGGCAAGGTAGAGTTATGTGACTAGGTGAAATAAAATGAAGTAGCAGCAAGGTAGAGTTATGTGACTAGGTGAAATAAAATGAAGTAGCAGCAAGGTAGAGTTATGTGACTAGGTGAAATAAAATGAAGTAGCAGCAAAGTTTACTGTGACATACTTAACATTGACTGCAAGCAGATATGAAATTTGAATATTATCGATGTGCATAAACAGAGAAACAGATGTATAATTATCATGACAAGACCCTACACATGTAAAGTGCAGCACACAGAATATAAACCAACAAGGGCTTGACCCTGTCACATTTTTACATGAAGAAAATTCAAGTCATAATGAAGTGCATATATCAGCTATAGCCCAGTCGTACATCTGCACCTAAAAAAAAAAAAAAATCCCTAACCAAAACAACAACAAAAACAATAACCAACAGACCAACCAACAGCAACAACAACAAAAAGGAAACGTCCACCTGATCTCTGAAAGTGTGGCATTGTTCTCTGACACTTTCCAAGTCAAGGCAGCCCAAATTTTACACTGTGTTAAAATGACAGTTGTAAGAAGAAACTGGAACATTTTACATCTCTTACACGCACAGGTACACATACTACACTTCTCCCCATGCATAACTGGTCAACATAAAATCACACAATCCAAGTGCAGTTTTACCTGCGAATAGTAACACCACAAAAAAATGCACACCACATCACATATATACACACACATACTACAAAACAAATCAAAAACCATTACAAAAGAAACACTGAACATGGAAGAACATGTCATGACTTAAGAATTTCAGCCAATAAGACCATCAATTTATTTTGTTGATGAAGTTTGTTATTCAAATGCAACATTGCAGCTTTAGAAAAGAAAGCCCAACCGACCGCGAAGGCCACCACTGAACTGAGTTCAAAAGTCAAGGAGAGCACAACTGTCAATGCTGCATTAATAATTATCATTTTCAATATTGCACATTGGTTGAATTTAATTCATGAACACATTAATTTCTTTCCAACAGTGAATTTGAACAAGATTACCTAGGACAACGGCATCCCAGTAAACAAACCAATCTGAATTCTTGTAAAGATGTCTGTCTATTATTTTCATGCACTGCACCATTTTTCGTGAAAAAAAAAGCATTCAAATACTGAAAATAAACGAAAGAAAAGTCAAAACGCGCAAAACAGTGCCAGAGATTTAAGACAAATCAGTCTCTTTGTTAAATCCCCCCCCCCCCCCCCCCCCCCCCCCCCTTTCCTCCGTGTAGTTAATCATTCATTTTGCAATTGCACAATACATTACTTAAAATAATATTTCTCTCAAAATTCAGCTCACAAAGTGCTTTGAGGTGTCTGAAAGTGTTACAGAACTGTTCCATTATCATTGTTATACTACCAACAGTACAAACCAACAAAGCACAGTTTCAGATGCTCCTTGAAGCATGATCCATTATGTTAAAGTCTTTTATACCTAAATAGCTGAACATGATTTTATTTCAAACACATCAAACATATCCAAACTATCACATCTACTGATTATTTTGTTTCAAACACACCAAAACATATCCATACTATCACATCTACTGATCATTTTGTTTCAAACGCATCCATAATATCGGTCACAGAATTCTGATAGGTCATGAAACAACTCATTCAAAAACACCTGCAGACAAGGAATTCAAAAGACAAAACAATCATCACATGAACCATATTTGGGAAGCAATGTCTGACAAAATGAAAAACAATCCAATATTTGGGAAGCAAGGTCTGGACAAAATGAAAATCCATTGCCATCAGTGTTTTCTTTCATACAGATAGATGCTTGCAGTATAACAGACCCCCCCCCCCCCCCCCCCCCCCCCCCCAAGTCGACAAAAGGAAGATAAGTTTTAGATCTGAATGCAAAAACAATTGCTTTTTTTCCATGGTATATCTTGATGAAGTTGTTATTCAAATGCAACATTGCAGCTTTAGAAAAGAAAGCTTGCAAAACATTATCACACAGTAACAATGAACATGGATTAAATATTACATGATGGCACAGAGTTAAAGCTAACGGAGGTTCAAACAGTGGCTAAATAACCTTGATGCTTAAAAGTACACAAATAGTAAAATATAATCTTGATGTTTAAAAGCACACCAATGGTAAAATTTAACCTTGATGTTTTACAGTACACTAACGGTAAACTTATGCATCTGTACATGTCATCAAAAGACACTTTTATCATTGGAAAAAATTGCATTGTCAATCTTCTACTGAGAAACAATATAGTTGTTTGATTCATTATCAGGACTGTGAATGTTATCAATATTCCACAAAAAAAAACAATATATTTCTTTGATTCATGATTAGGATTGTTTGATGTTTACCATATCACTGTTGACTGCTTTATTCACAAAGTAATTTGAAAGGCAAAAAGAAAAAAAAAAAAAAGGAAACAAACGGAGAAAGGTTGGTACAATGTTAGATGATATGGCAAGTCAGTCTGGCTTTTCGGTGAATCTAACAAACAAAACCATGACATGACCATAGCCTTATAACCCTGTGGCTACTGAACTTCACTGCATGCTGGTTGGTGATGGTATGTACAGGTATGAAAGGGTGTCGTAACCATATTTTGTGAAGACTTCAAAGTGTCACTGGTTCACCTGATGAAATGTACACTGTCCCCTGGTGCAAGAACCAACACAATGGCAGTGCTGAGATTTACCCTGCCAGACAAAGGAACCCACCAGCATCCTACCTTTGAAAGAAAGGTAGTCCAACATTTTATCCTGTAGCCGACCTGTTAAAAGAGCTGCCAGCAGCTATGCTGTGTACGATTTCATTGAAAATGCTACACTTCCTACACTTTGTGATGAACATGCTATGACAAAAAAAACAAAATCAGAAAAAATAACAACCCTGCTTCACAGATAAATCAACAACTTAAACAGAACCAAGAGAATGTACATCTTTTCAGTGTAGCTTTGTTTCATCAAAAAGTGGCCTAGTTCAGTGTGGACTGGAAGAAAAAGCTGAAGAAAATTCACTAAAGGTGATCGTGATTTTGCTGCCTTATCAATTTGCTTCACTGTCTATTGTTTTGATTTTTGTAGGTCCAAACCAGCAAGAGTTTCATCTCTTACGCATCCTGTCCTGTCATGTAAAAAACAAAGTACGACTAAAGGTTTCAAAGAAGAAACTAGCTTTAAACAAAAAAATCCTCACATCAGGTTTGGTGACACTGCATACCTAAAATTTTGAGTGTTATGTTTAAAATGTGAAAATGATACACTATATGCATTTGAGGCCCAGCAGCTCTGTGCTAATAACAAAAAATGCCACATGTTTGGATGTGACAATCGATGTACACAATGCTAGAGTAACCAGGAGACTAATCACGCACTGGCAGTGTTTGGAGAGATAAAAGTGTCTGAAGCCGACTTGGGCCCTCTCACGCATCAGATTTACTTAGCAAGGGTGTATCGTCTTTTTTCTTGCACATGCCAGAGTCCGGAATCTTGACCGCTCAAAGGAATTTTCAGGTTGCAATGAAACAACTAGACCCCTAAACCGGTTTTGCCCCGAAGCCCATTTTTTTGCACAACTGGCACATCAGCTGGCGTTCAATGTCAGCCCTTCAGTGGTAGTACACAGTAAATCTGTCCAGTCACAAGTCAACAAGTCTGTCAGTGATGATCATACTCCTCAGTACCAGTCAAGGGGTTAACTCTGATGGTCACACACCTGATTTTCTCTCTCTCTCTCTGTCACAAGCAGACACACACAACACACATCAATTCACAGGAATCAAACTGGCATTATCTGAAACAAGCCATATCCTAGGGAGAAGATGGTAAAGCCGGCATCACTTCACTTTGCTCTTGAAGACAGGCAACCGTCCAAACACCAAGCGTTTGAAGATGAACCAGTACTTGAGCAGGTATCTATGAATCCAGCCCTTCTGCTTCAGGCCAGGGACCATCACCACGGTCAATACTGCAACACACCCACAAACAACTGACAGTTACCTTCACTGCATATGTAAACAAAGACACAACTGAAGAGGCATTATTTCAATTAAAATCAGATTCATTATATTAAAAAAAAAGGAAAATAGGCCACTGCCAGCCCTAACAATGTTAAGGATGACATTCCATGAAAATTACAACTACAACATGTCAAAACCACATGCCAAAAGTAATGCATTTTGTTTATATACACATGGCCAGAACATTTTTGGGAAAAAAACCCAATGTAATCAGCCCCAACATACAAAGTATGGAGTAAAGTAAATGGTGTGATAATACCCGTGTCATTTTTCATTTTTTTTCTGTGGAGCTATGTCCATGATGAGCTTAGTTGTTCAATATGCTGTACACAGTTTAAAGGCCAGAGGAGACAGACAGGGAAACAGGGCAGACAAATGGGATACCTAATTCAATACATAGGTCATGGCCACTCATCAAGGGGCAAATTGTGACAAACATGTTAAGAATCAACAAGAACAAAATGAAACAGCAAGAGCAGTTACATGTCTTACAACTTTGACATAAGGTACAAAAAGACCTCCTCTCTCTCTCTCTCTCTCTCTCTCTCTCTCTCTCTCTCTCTCTCTCTCTCTGTATATGTATATACATATATACATATAAACACAGTCCTCCTCAGGTAAGTCAATCTCATGGGGATGTCCCCAAAAGATCTCCTTATCAGGAGGTTGACTGGTATTGATAACTTGACCATTTCTGAAGGAAGGTCAACTTATCCCATAGAGTGGTCAACCTTTTTCACAGAAATAACCACTTATCCACATTTAAAAAAAAAAAAAAAAAAAAAAAACCTTGTCTTTTCGTTTTTAAACACTTGAACTTGTGATCCATTTTCTTCCCTTGGTCATATGGATGTAAAACATTCTACCTATTTTTTTGTTAGTGTATGACACACGTTTAAAACTTAAATCAGTGATGGCTACCCATTTTAGAACTGTTGACAACTGTTATGAAGGATGTTGCTTCTTCTTCAACTATCACTGTGTTGCATTTTCTTAAATTACCAATAAATGTACCCCTAAATTGTATACTATGAAAGAGAAGATAAACAAATAAATAAATAAGTAAGTTATCCTCAGACACTCAGAAAGTTGACGATAGGATGATTATATCAATGGAGTATTTCCTGTTCACAAACGTTCACCTGTAAACATTTTGTTCCTTCAAACCAAAAATGCGTGTTGCTCTCTCTCTTTTTCCTTTGTCCAGTAATACCCTCCCCCCCCAAAAAAAAACAAACTCCCAACTAACACAAACCAAACCAAATCAAAACAAAATACCTAACCTCAATCAATGAAACATACTTTTATCACATTACTTATATGCTCAACATGATCATCCTTATGACATAACAATCTAGAATTAGCTTTAACATTAAGAGCATGGAAAAACATTTGCTCAAGAAATGGTATAACTATTTTTCTTATGACCACACAGTATCTTGAAAAGGTAAGGTAAGCTGAAACATTTTCTGTTATGTGAATAAGTTACTGGTTTCGTACAAACGGTGATTCATTTCACAAGCATATGTGACAGACACAGCATACATGTAAATGAAGAATTACAATTTCTTTAACAGTACTCTCACGTTTTGATGAATACTCACCAATTAAATATGTCAGAAACAGATTGTTCATAATGTATCCAATCCAAGCCAAACTGGTCAGCAATGCCATCACTAAGAGAAAATACTGAAAGATAAAAAAACAACACAAATAGGAACAATGACCAAACTACACATCCTCATCAACTGTGAAAACAAATTAAAGCAGTATGGGCATTTGTGCAGGTGAATGACTGCGTGTGTGCATGTTACGTACAAGTTGCTATGACATGCATGTGTAAAATTTTAATGTACTAGGTGAACAGAAGTACAGAGAGAGAAATCCATGCACACATGTGCAGCTACTCTTTGAATATCTATTTATTTATCGATATGTGCATATGAGTGAGTGTGTGTGTGTGTGTGTGTGTGTGTGTGTGTAGTGCAAATGCGTCATGCATGCATGAATAAGCGCATGCAAATGTGAACAAACTGGTGTGTTAAAGTGTGTGAGTGTGAACCCTGTGTATTAAGCGTTTTTGAGAACATGCATATGTACACATATGTGGAGATGAATTTGTGACTGAATTTAGTACGTACATCTTGATGGACAGGTATGCATGAGCCTTTGTGAGACAATTGTATGTGAACTAATAGTTCACTGTTCAGCTGAAACCACTATTTGGTATGCTAAAAAAAAAAAAAAAAAAAAAAAAGCTAAGCTATGTGGTAATAAACACATGTTACGAAAAAATAAAAGACAAAATATTACAATATTTTAGCCACACTAAGGTTTACCAGTACTGAAAAAAAACTCACTCAAAGCCACTATTCATGTGTTCATTGGACAGCACTTGCTTTCCTACACATACAGATTAACCCTTACGTGCTCTGTATATTGAGAATTTGGCTTCTGCATACATATTATTTGCACTAGATATGCAAACCTATACATTTTTAGAAACTAGAGACGTTGTAGATTCTAGTGAAATAACTGAAAATACTGTGGGTTGTACCTACTTGAGACTGACCTCAAAATATAAGCAGGCAAAATTTCTGAAAAAGTTATTTGAAAAGTAAGTCAAATGTTAGGAGAGACACAGTTTTTCTTCTGTACTACCTAAACACTTCAGACTTGAGATAAAATGAAGACAAATATGTGCTGGAAACATGGGAAAGCTGATAATTCTCTTGACTTGAGCTATGTATAATGAATTGTGCCTCAAATGATGTACCTATAATTCAGCATCCGGACAATCGAATTTCACTATAAGGAAATGGGGTTTGTGCAGGCTGTCTTGAAGCTAGATAGGTAAAATATATGTTTTTGTAAACTAGAGATAATGAGGAATCTGAAAAAAATAATTACAAGACAGTACCCTGATGGCAGCTGAAGATATTCTTCACAGTGTAATCCAGAACACTGGTGAAAAGGTAATCCAAAACGTCAGCCACATTGTTTGAAACACCACAGTTTTCCTGCTTGAATGTCAAAACACTTGAAACTTGGGAGAAAACAAGAAGAATATGTCCTTGGAAGACACAGAACAAAGTTAGGGCCTTGGTCTTCTGTGGAAGGTTGAAAAGCACTTGGAGGAGCAGAGTCCCACGTCACATCCAGAACATTCCCAGCCAGAGCGCACATGAGTAGGATGGCCAACAGTACAGTTCCTCTTTCTTCAACTCCTTCACTCTCAGCATCTCTCTCCTCTGCAGTAGTGCTTCCAGATTCTGGATCACACAAGAAAACATATATCCTAAGTCTTCTGTTCATTTCATTGTTTCATAATGGTGCAAGAGATGTTACAGAGAGCTTGACTCAGTTTCCACTAATTAGTCTGATTTTCAGAAAGAAAAAAATGACCAGCATTACTTATTCATTCTATGAAAAATGAAGTCATGCATAAAATCATAAATAAGAATAAAATCTGAATCACTAGCTTATAAGGAGGGGGCAGGGCTATAGCTTTCATTGGAGGCACGCCCACTCGTGACACGCCCACACTGTTTCCAAACTAAAAAAAATAAACAAACAAAAGTTATAAATGTTCTCTTCAAATCACCACTTTTATTGATCTCTAAAGTGCTTTCAAAACACCTACAATCACCCAGAAACGATCTTCTAGTTTGATCAGGCCAAAGCCTATCACTCCTGTAAGTAACCATGTACCCTGCCCCCCTTCCGTCCCCCCTTCCTTCATGTGGCGGACCAACAAATGTAAAATAACCAATGACGGCACGCAGCATGTGTTCCATCACTCGACAAACAAAATAATCAAAGTTTATCCACTCACCTGCTTCGCTTTCGTTACTACAGCCTTCGGCAACTGATTGTTCTCGTGCCACTTCCACGCAACTCCTGCTCGACTCGGTCGCTGATTTACTCATTATTTCAGTCAAAACCGACGAAAAACTTCGAGATAACTGACTGACAAGGCTTGCCGGTGCACAATGGGATACCAGCGAGTCACGTGAACTGATCACCCGGATGTTTAGCAGTGGTGGTATAACGGTTCTCTGAGCCACGATCGTGGCCCAACGCAGTCGAGCGGTAAAAGCCACGATCGTGGCGAATGCCATTTCTCTGTTGGACTATCTAAAATAATAGGTCTTATGCTGAAGTCATGCCACAGACACTGGATTACTTAATTAAAATAGTGGGTCTTTCTAACACTACAAACACACCACTCACTGCTGGATTCCATTCGATACAGATTTTGCCACACTCTGACGACACACAATCCTCTTATCTGCAGTACGTACAACAGTGGGTCTTTCTGCCTTGAGAATGGCCAGCTCCTGGACACAGTCCTGGATGTGAACACGCCACTGCAGGATTCCCCGACACATGTCCTCAAACTCCTGCTCTTGCTCTTCTGTCCTGAGGTTCGCAGGCCAAAAATGAAACAAGTAAGCTTTAATGTACGAACAGAAGCATTTGCCTTGCTTTAAGTCGGTATATACTGCGTCAAGACACAAAACTGATCTTTTAATCTTCGTACATGCATGCAAGGAAAATAACATTAACACATGCATGACAAACCTCCCCTTACACTTCTTGTCAAACCCATGCATCCTTTAGTGTCTCTTGAGACAAAAAGAAAATGCTAACACATTCATTGGGGGGAAAAAGCTGACCATTTAATTAAAAAACCACAATCAGTATGCTGTGTTATTGTAATGAACAAGTTTTTACATTTCAAAACGTGTGTGTGCATTTTTCTCATTACTTGTTTTCATTCTTTTTGTGTGTTGTTGTTGTTGTTGCTGTTGTTTTTTAACCAGCTGGCAAGAAACTCCAAATATCAAACATTGCTTATGTTGACATTTCTTTTCAATCAATTTCTCTCTAAGATCAGAGTGTGTATGGTGTTGCGTGATGAAAAAACATGGCAATAAAAACCTCTGAAAGCAATCCACAAATTCAAACGGTAAAACTTTCAAGGCCAATTCTATTCAGTCAGTTTACAAGCCTATGACACTTCCTGAACAAGACATTTCGAATCTAAAAACTGACAAATTAGTTTCACCAATATGGCACTCTGGAATACACATGCATTATTTTCACCACATTCAAAACTGCAGAGTGCAGTCATCTGTATGATATACTGGAAATAACTGCGACGATACCTGTGCACCACACTACTGAAACATAGTGTAGTGTGTCTGTTTAACATGCATTTACTGGATGATCACTGCTCAGAGCTGTGTAGAAACAGACCCTGACCAAATCGAAGTTTATGCCGGCCAATATAGCTGGGTGCAAAAACTAACTAAATCATGCATTTATAAACCCTGTTAAAAACTTAATGACAATTTATCAATTCTTAATCAACAAAGTTTCATACATCTAAAATGAGATTATGAGAAGGTACAATGTCAAAATCTAGTTTTGAAAATAATTTTGTTTGTCATGTGTTAAAGGGGAAAAAAAACAAAGAAATCACACACACACACACACACACACACACACACACACACACACACACACACACACACACACGCGCGCGCGCGCACACACACACACACACACACACACACACACACACACACACACACACACACACACACACACACACACACACACACACACACATGCACACACACACACAACAGCAACATCAGCGAGAAAAGTTTTGATGAGAGTTATTCAAAGGGATGGAGTATAATTTCTGATAGCTTGGCTGATTTTTTTCTTCATCCCCCCCCCCCCCCCCCCCCCCCCCCCCCCCAAATTATCATTTCTCCTGACCATTGTTCTGTGGGGTAGATGTAGGGCTGATAAAGAGCACAGAAAAGTCAGCGACCGTAATCAGCAAACCAAGCACACCCACTGTTGTCATCACAGAAGGCTCCAAGAACCAAACCATTCTGGAAAAGACAAGACATGAAAAATGATCATGTTGATTATGGTCATAAACTACTATAAAAAGCATGATTCCCCATACGATCAACAATCCATACAAAACAGCATTTACTTTGCAAAACTTTTTTTCTTTATCAAACATAAAACAGAACAAAGTCAATTTACAGTAACCTGCAATTTTAGAGGATGACAGCCTGGTATGAACATTTCAGTCTCAAAAGAGATCCAATGGGAGCACACACACACACACACACACACACACACACACACACACAGAGTCAAAAAGACACAAAAGTCAGAATAGGGAAACGCTAACCAACAAATCACCAAGTAGTAAACACAGAAAGATAAAATCCACATTCATTCAACTGACACACATCTTTTCTTAAACCAGATCAGAGTAATAGAATAGGCCCATTTGAATCAGACTCATACACTGGCATAAAGCCCATAACATTTTTTTTAAACATCCAAAATAGACATAAAGACACAAACAATATAGCACATACCAGGAATACATTCCTTAGAAGAAGAAGAAGAAGAAGAAGAAGAAGAAGAAAAAAAGAAAAAGACAAACAAGGACAACAAGAGATGATACACTTACAAAAACACAAGTGTGGGAGCGCCAAATAAGACAGCAGGATGAAAATTCTGTTCCCAAGTCAGAAGGCGTCTCAGGGGAAAAAGCAGCTGGCGCCATCTTTCCAGGTCTTTCTTCAGTTCTTCCAAGTCTTCCCTAACATAAGCCTGCTGAAAATGAAAAAAAAAAAAGGAATAACTGTATGTTAGAAATCTGAACAAACCACTTGTGGGAACCCCAGCCAAATGCATCAAATGATCACACACTGTTAAAAGTTTTAACACGTCACATCACATGCAACAGTAACTGAATAGTTTATCCACACATGATGATGAATGATCTTTAAGTTTTGCAGCCCCAAAGTTTGGACCTCTCTGTCTGATGATATTTGCAAAAAAAGCTTCATTTATAAAACTTTTACCAGTCATTAGTTCTGTACTATACTGATTTCTCCAGTCCTCCAGTCTTTTCTTTCACTACTATGTTTATTGTGCATTATGATTATTCATTTTCATAGCAAGTGCGACCAGGCAGTGGGTAGAATCAGACCTAGGAAACTTTTGTGCGCTATTTGACCATGCCGACCCTTGGTCATCTTGTCGCAATCTCTCAGACTGATATTTGCAGTCTAGTCTTCCATGTTTACATGGACTGAAAGTGAAAGCACATAGTAGTCAAATGTGAGCTAGTTTTTGACTGTAATAGATTCGAATGTGGTGGCGGAAGGGGAAAGGGGGTGGGTGAGGGTGGGTAGGGAGAAGAGTGGCAGTATGTCTGTGTGTCTACTGATTGACTGAATTGTATGTCTTTCCACCCCCACCCCCAGATGTTATCTCACCATTATCTTTAGGGTGAGGTGGGGGTG
>JADBJO010000046.1:720000-725000 GCA_016801955.1 Conus betulinus | reverse complement strand
ACAAAAGAAGATGGAGATTAGGAAAACACTGGGCTGCACAACCCCCAACACCGTGTACATCGTCCGGTGTAAAGATCCATCAAGACGCCTGGTACGTTGGTTTCTACTAGAAATCTAAAGCAGAGATGGGCTGGTCACAAATCGGACATCAAATTAAACAAGACGAACAAATGCCAAATGGCCCACCACATGAATACTTTGAAGCACCCATCTGAAGACCTACACTCAGACATCGAAATTTTTGCCATAGACTGTGTAGAGGACGAAAGACTACTTGGTAAGAAAGAAACATGGTGGATGACTAATATCGGGACAGTTTTTTTGCCGGTCTTAATACCAGACTGGACATCTGTTCAATACTCCGTAACAGGGTCCAGTTCCAGTAATAGTGCTTAATAAGTGTGTGTGTGTGTGTGTGTGTGTGTGTGTGTGTGTGTGTGTGTGTGTGTGTGTGTGTGTGTGTGTGTCTGCGCGCGTGCTTTTGTGTGTGTGTGGAGGGGGGGGGGGAGGGGGGGGGAGTGCTTCTGGGTGTGAGTTGTGTGTGTGTGTTTGATTGACGACCTGTCCACGGGGGTGCCCCCCCCCCCCCCCCCCCCTTCTTCCCATTTATTCATTCATTTATTCATAGTTTCATTTCTTGAGTTTTGTGACCCATTGTTAGGATTTCTTTTGGTGTAAGTTTAGCTGCTTATTCTGCTTCTGATGTGATGTGTGTCAACAATAGGCAGAGGGGGAGTATGTATGTGGTTTGAGGGATATAAATTGCCTCTGTGTGTGTGTGTGTGTGTGTGTGTGTGTGTGTGTGTGTGTGTGTGTGTGGTGGAGGGGGGTGTGTGGTGTGTGTGTGTGTGTGCGCGGAGGGGGCGTAGGTGCGTGTGTGTGCGCGGGCGCACGTGGGTGTGCTTATGTGTGTGTGTGTGTTGTGTGTGTTGTGTGTGTGTGTGTGTGTGTGTGTGTGTGTGTGTGTGTGTGTGTGTGTGTGTGTGTGTGTGTGTGTCTGCGGACGTGCTTTTGTGTGTGTGGGGGGGGGGGGGGGGAGGGGGGGAGTGCTTCTGGGTGTGAGTTGTGTGTGTGTTTGATTGACGACCTGTCCACGGGGGAGCCCCCCCCCCCCCCCCCCCCCCCCCATTCTCCCCATTTATTCATTCATTTATTCATAGTTTCATTTCTTGAGATTTGTGACCCATGTTAGGATTTCTTTTGGTGTAAGTTTAGCTGTTTATTCTGCTTCTGATGTGATGTGTGTCAACAATAGGCAGAGGGGGAGTATATATGTGGTTTTGAGGGATATAAATTGCCTCTGTGTGTGTGTGTGTGTGTGTGTGTGTGTGTGTGTGTGTGTGTGTGTGTGAAGGGGAGGGGGGCGTAGGTGCGTGTGTGTGCGCGCGGCGCACGTGGGTGCTTATGTGTGTGTGTGTGTGTGTTTGTGTGTGTGTGTGTGAGTGTGTGAGTGTGTGTGAGTGTGTGTGTTGGGTGTGTGTGTGTGTGTGTGTGTGTGTGTGTGAGAGAGAGAGAGAGAGAGAGGGAGAGGGGGAGGGGGGAGAGAGAGAGAGAGAGAGAGAGAGAGAGAGAGAGAGAGAGAGAGAGAGAGAGAGAGAGAGAGAGAGAGAGAGAGAGAGAAGAGAGAATATGTTTGTTGGATGGGGGTATGGAGGTGGTGAGCGTGTTTTTTCTGCCTGTGAGTTGTTCTCTTGGTGAGAATATTGCTGTTTTTTTTTCCCTGCTCGGGTTACGATCAGTAGCTCGTTTTGAAGAAGCCCAAGTCGGGCGAAAATTCAATGAAATGTTGGAAACTGCAGCGGCCTGGGTCTTATGATTTCTTTATTATTTCTTTATTATTTCTGCTTGCTGCTGCGGGCACTGTCTGGCCTAGGCCGTTTCTTTGTGGAGCGGTGCCCAAACTTCATGGATATGTGAATCATTCTGTATCTCTCTCTCTCTCTCTCTCTCTCTCTCTCTCTCTCTCTCTCTCTCTCTCTCTCTATATATATATATATATATATATATATATATAATGCCGAACAATTACACAGAGGGGAAAAACAAGTCCATCACTATAATAATGACTTGGCAAAGACTTGAAATTTCAAAACAAACAAACAAAAACTGAAGATGAAGACAATGGGAAAATATATATCATAAATATGGAAACCCTCACTAGCTGCATGGAACCATCGCAATCCCTCTCGAAGGCAGATATATATGTAATGTCTGCTCCTAGGCCTTTCGTCCGCTGGATCAGACTCATCAGGGAGACACGACTGATTGTGTCTGTGCTTTTATATATATATATATAAGGACTTGCGCTGAACTCAGAAGCAATCTGAAGCGATCAAAGCTAAGTGCATTTTCGTTATTTTGTCCGTCTTTATTTCACCTGAGGAAGACCTAAGAGGTCGAAACGCGTTGTGTGTTGTCTCGTGACTCGTTTGTCCACGTTTCTCTGGGCGGTTCGCTGACATTTATTTAAGATTTGTTTAGATTTCCGCCTGCAGTCGTTTCACTTTGCAACTAGATCACGTTACGTGGTCTAGACACAAAATAGAAGAATGCAGCAGCACTTAAAAATATACCAAGTAGCATCCAATAAAGATGCAGCATCTGCGTCTCTTTACAGGTATGTAAAAATCGGACCTTGAGTCAATGCCATCGTTACATATTATTGAGGACTTACTTAAATTTTCATCCAGGGAAGATTCAGCTAAAGCAAATAAAGTAGTGGGGGAAAACAAGTGCAGGTTAACAATTCTTCCATCATTACAGTAATGACTTGGCAACGATCCGAAATTGAGAGGGAAAAAAAATAAAAAAGATGAAGCAAATGGGAAAATGTATATCATAAATGTGAAAACCCTTTCACTAGGTGCATGAGGAAACTATCGCAATCCCTCTCGAAGGTACATCTATATGTATCGCCTGCTCAGAGGCCTTTCGTCCCTGGATCGGACTCATCATGGAGACACGGCTGATAAAAGTCTGAGAGAGAGAAGAAGGGCGAGTTTAACGTCCTCACAGCGGAATGCTTTTAGGACAAAGATATCGCCACAGCCAAAGCTGTGACATGGAGACGTTTGTCTTGGCATAGACATTGTAGACTGGCAGGTTGGGTTAAGAAGTCTGGGTTAGCGTCAGGTGGAGGGTCCCGTGGATGATGGCGCCGTCAGGCAGAGCCTAGATGAGGTAGGTAGTCGTTGGAACCGCCGAGCGGTTATCTGAAGGTGGTTCGGCTGCGGTTGATGGTGTCGCCGTGTTGGTGGTTCCTCCAAAGTCGTCGTCAGGGCTACCGGGCGGCCGTCTTCATGCCGAGGGCGACGGTCCTGTGCCGCGTAAGGCCGACTCGGGAAGACGCACGAGCCACAAGTCGCCGTGCCGCTGCACGTAGGTTCATGCCCACGAGAGACGTTTCCACCCTCCCCCAACCAGCCAGGTGAGAGCCCTACTAGACGTGCAGGCCACTGGGTAGTTCGCAGAGTGGCAGCGCCTCGTCGCCAAAGTGTCCCGCCGCCTCGAGAGCCTTCCCCCGGCGACACAGGCTAGCCCCGTCATCACTCGTAGTGCGAGGAAAGAAATCTGTGTCGCCCTACACCCATCTGCCACCTGGGTGCCTTCTGCTGATCTCTGCCACCAACCAGCAGGATGCTCTCCACTTGATAAAGTCTGTGCTCTTGGCGTCAGATAGAGACACACCACAGTCCATAATTCCGTGGTGTTCTGACCGCCAAGGGTTCGAAAAAGAATCCAACAGCACCCCCAAAGCAGCCACTGAAAGGTAATAGAATTAAACAAAACAAAAGTGTGGAGAAGAAAAAAATTGCTGAAAACTAAAAACATTACGCAAACAGTATAAAATGTAAGGGACAATCTTTGAGCCTATGCTTGAGGATCCATTTAAGGATGCAAGGGAGATCAAAAGATATGGAACAGTCTGAGTGGTCAGCTCTGCTGTTCATCAACCCAAGCATTGTCAGCGGCTAAGAATTGTGCAGAACAACCTTTCCTTTGATCTCCTACGAGATGCAATCACCCACTGATTGACCAAACAATATAATTTTGAACAATTAGTAGTAGGGGAATATATGTGTGTGTGTGTGTGTGTGTGTGTGTGTGTGTTTTCTCTCTCTATAGGCCTATATAGAACTGGATATGTGTGTGTGTGTGTGTTGTACGGGGGTAAAAACAGCTCAAGTCAATAATTCCTCCGTTATTACTTCAATGTCTTCAGAAACAGTTCTAAGAAACAAAAACGCGGTGGTGAGTGAGTGGGGAACGGGCGAACGAAAGAAAATGTAAAATTGAGGAAACGTGTAATAAATTTCAAACCCTTCACTAACAAGTGATGGAATCCATCCTGAGGACAAAACCATTCATTCATTTCGCCTGCTCCGCCACTTTTTTCATCCGCTGGATCAGACTTTACTTCAAAGACACAGCTGACTATGACTATATTACCTTGGCATCATATGAAGATACACCACATTCTATGATTCTGTGGTGTTCTCACTTCCAAAACAGAATCCAACAGCAGCCCAAAGCAGCCAGTGAAGGGTAGGAGGTAAAACAAAAAGAAAGTACGGTAAAGAAATAAGTTCCCGAAAAACTAATATCATCATGTATACAGTATCAAATGTAGGGGAAAATCTTTGAGCCTATGCTCGAGAATCAACAAAGGATGCGAGCGAAGTCAAAACGTGTCAACAGTCAGCTCTAGTGTTTCATAACTCAAGCATTGTCAGCCATGTAATTGCTGGCAGAAGCTAAGAATTGTGCAGAACAGCCTTCATTTAGATCTAGAAGATGCAGTCTCCCACACACCAAACAAACAATAACATGTTGAACAGTTTTGTAGTGGGGGGAAACAAGAGCAGGTTAACAATTCCTCCGTCATTACATTAATGACTTGGCAAAGACTTAGAAAGGGAGGGAAGGGGAGGGAGTGGGGGCTGGGGAACAGGTGAAAGAAAGAAAATGAGAATGAAAATCGGCAAAATATGTCATAAATA
>JADBJO010000046.1:715000-717500 GCA_016801955.1 Conus betulinus | reverse complement strand
ACCTGCTTCTCACCATAAACCCGCTTGGTTGTCCTGTTAAATCTGAACATAGTTTACACAAACCTCTCTCCGATGGTGGTCCTACTTTTCAAATCCCGTGTTATTCTTACTGACAAAAGACTGAGACAGAATGGTTGGCTACTAGAAAATCTTGGTGAGAGAACCATGAACCACTTTTTCTGATCTTTTGTGATGGGATCGAACTGTAGATATGTGCGAGAAGGTGGCACATGTACCTCTGTGTGTGCGTGCGTGTGCCCGCGCGCGCTTGTGTGTGCGTGTGTGTGTGTGTGTGTGTGTGTGTGTGTGTGTGTGTGTGTGTGTGTGTGTGTGTGTGTGTGTGTGTGTGTGTGTGTGTGTGTGTGTGTGTGTGTGTGTGTGTGTGTGTGCTGTGAAAGACGTCCAGTACAACAGGGACACTGTTCCCTTCGAGCGTTCGTGCTGTCCTTCAGACAGCTGTGTGTGCCCTTGTCACAGAGATTCCCGAGCATCAGTCATTACAAAGCGAACATTTAATCGAGTGAATATTCAACGACAAAAAGGCACATGTCGCATGACATATCGTGTGCATCAAACGCTGTGGAGGATAACAGACTAGGAATTGACAAGACACTGTAAAAACAAACAACAAAACCCCAAAACGTAATCACACGCATATGCAAATACAGATCAGTATTTCTGTCAAAGAGCACAGCAAGATCTTCAGAATGCACAAACAAAACTGAACATGCTGTTTCATCATGGCGTGACGTCATACCCGAGTTGATCAAAATGAGGAGTAATAAACAACAGGCTATAAACATGATGGTGTGATTGGCCTCCGCTCAGCGCTGGCAGTTATGGTTTTGAGAGGGCGGGTACACATACGTCAAGCGACCACAATCACATTTTCATGCACTGACTGGATGAGGGCAAGTGAAGTGTGTATATAGTCAACAGTTACAATTGCCTGGGATAATCAACAAGGTAGGGCAGAGACATCCAAGACATAGTCACACTGCAGGGACACGGCTTCTGAAAGGCTCTGGCGAGGCAGCGTGGGAGAGAAGTTAGAAGGGGTAAGGGGAGGAGAAAGGGGGGGGGGGGGGGGGGGTGGTGGTGGTGGTGGTGGTGGTAAATCACAAACACAGTAATCTAGCGGTTGTACAGTGCAGTATCTGAAACACGAACACACATTGATTTAGCAATTGTACCGTGTGATATCTAACCGTGAAACACAAACACACATTGACTTAGGGATTGTACAAAGCAATAACTGACTGTGGAACACAGACACTGACCTAGCGAATGTACAGAGCGAAATCGTCCCGTGAAACACGAACACCGTGCTATGCTGTAACGGTTCCATAGATAGACTGGAGACTAAAACAGACTGCGTTTTAACCGAAAATTGGCCAAAAACACAAGTAAACACACACACAATCAAGTTCAAAGTAATACAACACCCGCCAATAGACAAGTTCGGCACTAAACTGCTGAGACCTACCTGGGAACTGTCGTTTTGAGCTTTTTTTCTTTTTCTTTTTTTAATGTTTGTTCTTCGTTACGTCTGTGGGCAACACACTGGTCGACAGGTCACTTGTCTGCTTTTTGTGTATTTAGTAATAAACATGCCTTCACACGGCTTTTGCTGTTGTGTGAGTTTATTTGTATTTTGGCTTAGAAAGACATCTGTGAAACACGCAAGCGGCTAGCGAGCTGTACAGAGCGATATGTGTGGTGATATGCGGGGCCCCGCATTGGGGGTGGGTGAGAAGAGAGAGAGAGGAACCGTGTGGTGTACTTCAGGGAATCTATCAACGCGAAATGTGAGAGGAACAGGTGATGTACTTCAGGGAATCTATCAACAACGCGAACTGTGAGAGGAACAGGTGGTGTACTTCAGGGAATCTGTCAACACGAACTATGAGAGGAACAGGTAGTGTACTTCAGGGAATCTATAAACACAAACTATGAGAGGAACCGTGTGGTCTACTTAGGGAATCTATCAATCACACACGAACTATGAGAGGAACCGTGTTGTGTACTTCAGGGAATCTATCAACACGAACTATGAGAGGAACAGTGTGGTGTAGTAGAGAGAACACATCAACAGGAACTATGAGAGGAACAGTGTGGTATAGTCGAGGGAACACATCAACACGAACTCTGAGAGGAACAGTGTGGTGTACTAAAGGGAGCCTATCCACATGAACTATGAGAAGAACAGTGTGGTGTACTAAAGGGAGCCTATCCACATGAACTCTGAGAGGAACAGTGTGGTGTACTAAAGGGAGCCTATCCATATGAACTCTGAGAGGAACAGTGTGGTGTGTACTAAAGGGAGCCTATCCACATGAACTCTGAGAGAAACAGTGTGGTATACTAAAGGGAGCCTATCCACACGAACTATGAGAGGAACAGTGTGGTGTACTAAAAGGAGCCTATCCACACGAACTATGAGAGGAACAGTGGTGTACTAAAGGGAATCTACCAACAGAAACTACGTGGTGGTCTTAGA
>JADBJO010000046.1:710000-712500 GCA_016801955.1 Conus betulinus | reverse complement strand
ATGCAGTCTGTATGTAGACCATTCTATGTGCACTTGATGCATGCTATGCGTTCATCATGTCACCCACACCATCGCTTCATGAGGCTGACTCTACTGAAGGATGGTGATGAGATGTAACGCGTGCGCACGGTGTCATGCCTACAGTCCCACACTGAACGTCAGTCTACACAGTCTCATCATTCCAAGGACTTCAAGTGAACAGTGTCAAAAACCAATGTTTTCCATGGACCCCCCCCCCCCCCCTCCCCCTTACCCCCAATCTGTCCCTTCAACCTGATAACTCTGCAGAGACTCAAGCCAGCGACCCCAGCATCACCGGGATCACGAGTTGATGCTCTAGCCACTGACCTCCTCCAGCCTTGCAGTCGTGACACTTCAAGCCTAACTGCCAGTGCCGTTGAGGCGCTACTCACCTCATGGAGACGGCCCCCCCCCCCCCCCCCCCCCAGCCTTGCAGTCGTGACACTTCAAGCCTAACTGCCAGTGCCGTTGAGGCGCTACTCACCTCATGGAGACGGCCCCTCCCCCCCCCCCCCCCCCCCCCTCCCCCAGCCTTGCAGTCGTGACACTTCAAGCCTAACTGCCAGTGCCGTTGAGGCGCTACTCACCTCATGGAGACGACGCCCTCCTCCCCCCCCCCCCCCCCCCCCAGCCTTGCAATCGTGACACTTTAAGCCTAACTGCCAGTGCCGTTGAGGCGCTACTCCCCCCCCCCCCCCCTCCCCCAGCCTTGCCTCATGGAGACGGCCTCCCCCCCCCCCCCCGGCCTCCCCCAGCCTTGCAGTCGTGACACTTTAAGCCTAACTGCCAGTGCCGTTGAGGCGCTACTCACCTCATGGAGACGCCCCCCCCCCCCCCCCCCCCCCCCCCCCCCCCCCCCCCCCCCCCCCCCCCCCCCCCCCCAGCCTTGCAGTCGTGACACACTTCAAGCCTAACTGCCAGTGCCGTTGAGACGCTACTCACCTCATGGAGACGGCCTTTTCCCCCAGGTCCAGCAGACTGCCGGTGCTGTGCGCGTGACGGGGGTCTGAGGAACTCAGGCTACCTCCCTCTGATTCCTCGTCACCCAGGCTGCAGGTTCCGCGGACTTTGGGCTTGGGGCTGGGGTTCTGCACGCCCTTCTTGGCCTTCTCGCGACCGAAGAACCTGCCCAAAGGTCAAAGGAGCGCCTTCAGCAACTACGCTTATGTCTCGTGAAGTCAGTTCATCTCAGGGGCTTTCCGTTGAAAACGTCCGTTACTCCACTGGCCCTCTTCGGGTGTGTGACTCTCGATTGACACACTGCTGTGCATCACCTACGTGACCTTCCAGCGTGAACTGCATCTAGCAGCAAGGAATGGCAGGTAGGGGGTGCAAAGGGTCGATTTGGGGATCTAGGTTACAAACGTTTTTTTGTTTTTTTTTTAATTTCTTCTGCAAGTGTTATTATCTGTCTCTGAGTAAGTTGCTTCTTTCTTTATGAAAAAAAAAATGGATATAAAATTTTGCAAAGAAATTCTATGTCTAAGAATTTTAAGAGCAATTTGTATGGGATATGAAGGTGAAAATACCTTCTTTTTTTAATGTGACTGGTAAATGTATAAAATTTCATGAGAACAAAAATGGACGTTGGTTGTAACAAAGATATGATATTGAATTTGTGATACACGATTCCGTTTTTTGGTCTATCTCTCCACGAAAGGATGTCTGTCAGCAGGTTGCCTTCTTAAAAAAGACCATATCTCAAAAGTGAATACTCGATTTTTAATAAAATGGTTTGCACTGCTCCAATGAGCGTGAAACGTTACATTTTGTGCGGTATGCAAGTCTAAAATATAGTCCACAAGTGACAAGCGACTTACTTAATGGAGGCTCACATATATGGAGCACAGTTTACTGCAAGTTAGTGCTCTTGGCGGGTCAAATAATGAGTCTGAAAAGAGGAATTGCCTTTATTTTGTCCTTGAAGTTGGGCTAGGGAAAAGAAAAAAAAAAAAAACGAAATGACACACTCTGCCAGAGGAATGGGCATGATTATCTCAAGCGAACCGTCTGCCTTCCAGAGTCAGTCTGTGGTTGGGACACAGAAAAAGGAGAGGCCAATACAGTGTTCACATTATAAAATCAAAAACACTCCCTGACAGCATCAAAGCTAGGCACATAATGATTCAAGGCTTGGGATGTTCTGGAAGTGGTTGTATGTTATTGCTGTTGTTGTTGTTGTTGTTGCTAACGTCCTCCATGAGGAGATAATCGTCTTACATATATTCCAAAGTTAAACGTTAGGACTTGAGGTTTCTTTCATGAAAACCTCAGCGTCCAACCAGTGGAATGGACCTACCTCCGGCAACTGGATCTTAACAGAGACTGCTTGTATCCAGTATTATCCAATACAAAACGAAAAAAAAATAGAAGAAAGGGGTTGAATATATAGACGGAAAAGTGATTGAAAATGTTTGCATACTAATTGAACATGAAAATTAGAGAGAAAAAAATTGGTAGTATATATATATGTGTGAGA
>JADBJO010000046.1:692500-705000 GCA_016801955.1 Conus betulinus | reverse complement strand
GAAACATACATTCTGTCCACCACTAACAGGGAACATTTCTGAAGTTATGAAGTAAAGTAAACCGACTTCCCAGGCAATGACTGGCGGGAACTACTATCCCTTCTGCCTACAGAATGCGTAATATGGCCAAGAAAGGGTTAAGGCAAGTTGCCTACGAACGGTGATGACTCCGCTAAAGCCCAGCTCACCTGACATAGGTGTCCTTCATCATCAGGCGGAAGATCTGATCCTGAGCGTCCAGGAAGGTGAATCGAGAGGGTCCTGCTGGCCCGACCCTCCTCCACCCTGCTCTGCACCTGCAGCCTCGTCCGGCTGTCGATGTTCACCTCCTGAGGGGAGCCCTTGGATATGAACTCCCTGCCACAGCGTCACCGCTTACAGCTTTCAAAGACCCTGCTACCAGGTTGGTTCCTTCTCTTTTCTCCATCCCCACCCCACCACACACACCATCCCTGTTCCTGTAACGCCCCTCCACCCTTCTCCAAATTTCCACCTTCGCTCCCATCCACCCACCCCCCCATAACTGCCCACCTGCACTAACAAAACTCTTTTTTTTTTTCTTTTTTTTTCTTTTTTTTTTTTTCACTCTCACCTCAATTTCAAATCATAGGGAACTCTTGGAACGAGCCAGTCTCACGATCCAGCACGATGGTGCACAACATCATGCGACGCGAAGAAACACAACATAACCTTGTCAAACAAGAAAACACTCGATACGACAACGACAAAATGCACTGCGACACAACGTGACACAATGCGGCACATCACAACACAAAGCAACGTGACTTGACACAGTGCCAGTCAGAACGCGATGGAGCGTTGCACGATACAACACAGCGTAACATCAACAACACGACATTACGCGACACGACACGACACGACACGACACGACACGGCACGACACGACACGACACGACACGACACGACACGACACAGCACAGCACAGCACAATACAGCACAACACAGCGTGGCACAGCACAGCACAGCACAGAACAACACAGCACACCGCAGCACGGCACAATACAGTACACTACAGCACAACACAGAACAGCACAACACAGAACAGCACAGCACAACACAACACAACACAACACAACACAACAACAACAACAACATACCGCAACACAACACAACACACAACAGACCACAGCATATCAACAGCACAGAAGAGCACAGCACAGCACAGCACAACACAGCGCAATACAGCACACCACAGCACGGCACGCACAGTACAAAACCGCGCAGCACAGCACAGAACAGCATAGCACAACACACAACACAACACCACAACATAACCCAACACAGCACACAACAGAACACAGCACATCACAGCACAGCACATCACAGCACAACACAACACAGCGCAACTCTGCACCTTACAACACACCATGGCACGGCACAGCACAGAACCGCACAGCACAGCACAGAACAACACAGCACAACAAAATACCACAACATAACACAACACAGCACACAACAGAACACAGCACATCACAGCACAAGAGAGGGCGGGATTACCTACACAGCAAATACAATACAACGCGATACGACACAACATAACATATCTTAACATTACACAACACGGACCAGACCAGAACACACACCAAAAAAAAAGAAAAGAAGAGAGAGAGAGAGAGAGAGAGAGAGAGAGAGAGAGAGAGAGAGAGCACACGCACACACAGACAGAGACAGACAGACACACAGACAGAGAGACAAAGAGACAGAGACAGAGACAGAGAGAGAGAGAGAGAGCACAGAGAAAGAGAGAGACAGAGACAGAGACAGTGAGAGACAGAGAAAGAGACACACAGAGAGACAGACAGACAGACAGACAGACAGACAGACAGAGAGCAACCCAAACTGACTCCATAATCGTCTGAATGGCATCCGGCAGTTGTTTTATGGAAGCGAACTTGACATCCTCGCAGGCGGTCCAGAAACTGAGATTCTCCTGGCTGTACTCCTTCTCCAGAAACGTCTGGAATTCCGCCCGTCCCCTGGCATCGGTCAGGAGGTCCCAGAAGCTGAGTTCCCCACTTCCTGATACACTGCGCGGTGGGTGGGGCGGTGCTGCCAAGAAAATCCATGACAAGCCATGGCATTCCGCTATGATTCACAAGAGTTTGACCGTAGGAAGAAACTCCAGGGAGAGAATTTGACAGCCGAAGGCCTCATAAGACGAGTCTTTCGGCTCTGAATTCCTTACACTCTAAGGGGGCCGGGCCGCATCCAGGTCATGACTTCCAAGTGCCCTTCTACTGTCATTTTTTTTTTTTAAGTAAATCATGACGAAATGGCTCAAGAAGTGAGGGTGAACCGTCTGATCATGACGCACTGATCAGGCCTAACTTGAACAGCAAATACTAATCAATAATTGAGCCAGAACAACTGAGTTCGTGATTAACTGTAAACAATCGAATTGAGCGAGGGTTAATCGTGGATGATTTAATTTCTCAACAATTAACGATGAACTGTGAAGGATCACACAATCATCCATGGTGAACAATTTCAAAATAAACGATGCACACATAATTAACAATAATAATGAAATCAATCAATAATTAACGGTAACAGTTTGAATTACACAATGATGACCAGTGAACAGTCGAATAAATCGATAATGAAATATAAGCAATCAGACTGCATAGCAATTAACAATGAGCAACATTTGTGAAAAAATACATAATGATTGATTGTGAAACATCATAAAATAATTGACAGTGAAAAGTTGAATTACAGGACAACTAGTGGTGAAAAGTTAAGTCACACATTACTCATGGGTTCATGATGAATAAAAAGAGAAATCAAACTGAACAGAAAAAAAACGGTCAGCAATGAACACACACATTATTCACGGAGATCAGCTGCACATAAAATAATGGCGAAGGATTCAATCAAACAGAAGCTAACTATGAACAATTAGATTACGAAATTAATTACAATAAAAGTGAATTAAACACTGCGTCATGGAGAACAATTACATAAACATGATCTATAAATGATTACTCAGCAATTAACAGTGAACAATTAAATTATGCAATAATTCACGGTATACTATTATTCACTGTAAATAATTTAATCACACAGTTTATAAAAGTGAACAATTGACACCCAGAACGTGTTCCATTTGCTTCCATATAATGAAGAAGTCCTTTGTGCCAAACACGACCAAACGCTGTGGATATATCAAAATGTACTGCTTGCGTTGTGATACCATTATAAGATGAGGAGCCTAGTTCATTACAAATGCATACTAAGTGGTTTTGTTGCAGAGTCGCTAGGTATAAAACCTGACTGACAGGAAGATGCAAGATCACTAGACGATGGAAAGCTGTAAACATGTCTATGGATGCACCTTTCTAACATTTTACCAACACAAATGAGCAATGAAATAGACGATAGTACACAAATCTCTTGATGCTTTTTTTATGGACAAGACTTACATGTGCAGTTTTTGCATACTTGGGGAAATTTAGCTTCATTTAAACTTCTGTTGAAGGGTATGGTTAGTGGCTGTAAAATGACTGGTAGTGATGCAGTTAACAATCTTTTGTGAACAGAATCAGGTCCTATTGCTTTGTTTTTTGTCTAGATTAAGGATGACATCTTTTAAAGTTCTGGCGGTCAGCTCAAATCCCCCAATTTCTGGATCCAAAAATGGTATTCAAGGTAATACATCATTTTCGTCCAGCAAGATGGACTGGGAGAGGAAAAAGGTTTTGAACGTATCAGCTTTTTCTTTATTCGTATAGGCCTGATGAAGAGTGCCATTATAGAAGATATGTGGAATATCGTTCGAGTCAATACTTTTTTTTTAAACGATCTAATTTCCACCATTCCTTTTCATCAAAACTGGATGAGTTTGAAAATATTCCTGCTAGCAGTCTTTGGTTTTCTTGTGATGTAAAATAATTACGACATTGACGGAACTTCTGCTAGTCTTCAGGCCTATTGCTAAGCTTTGCGTGTATGTGGATTTCCTTGCGTTCTTCTATTAGTAGCCTAATTTCATCTGTCATCCACGGTACGTTGTTAGAAAACACGGTGTGAAATTTTCGACTGGCATGCATATTTTAGCCTGTTCAATGAGGATTTTTGAAAAAAATCTGAGCACATTCGTCAACTGATCTACTTTGGACCAATTTGTGTCCTCGCCTGTGTGACTCGGTTAAGCGGCTGACACACGAGCCTCCCCGCCCGTACGGTTGAGACGAAACGTTTGAACCTGTGCGGTCTGACCAGTCAGTGTCGAACGGACGGAGTGCTTCACGATAGTTTTAAAACGGATGTGAGGTGAAGTCATTGTGATCCCACTTGCCGCTTCAAAACGACTGTACAATTGAATACAAAGCTTTTTCTCGAATATTCAGATTCTTATAATTTTTTTGAATTGACATTCCAAAGCACATCATGGCCTTGGTACAATTCAATTAATTGTTTGGTCTCTGAATCGGACAGTTTGACCACCTTGCTGGAAGACGCCATTGTTTCCATGTGCCAAGGGTGTCGGCTCAGTGCTGAGCGTTGATTGGTTGGAGGATACTAGCTGTCCGTTTCGAATAGATCACGACGTATCTCGAACGGTCGGGTTGAACTTTACGCCGAAGGCCGTTGAGACGTACGTTTACTGTGACACACGCTGCGTTTGGGATCGGGTTCGACCGGTACTTCCGAAAGCGTACGGGCGGGGAGGCTCGTGTGTCAGCGCTTAAGTTACAAAATCTGTTAACATCTAGTTTGCTATAATTGAATATTGTTCTTTTGAACATTCGTATTCTCTCTCTCTCTCTCTCTCTCTCTCTCTCTCTCTCTCTCTCTCTCTCTCTCTCTCTCTTTTGTTCCTCTGTACTTCGCTTTATATTCCTATCTACAGTCTCTTACCCCTTCCCCTTATCTCTCTCTCTCTCTCTCTCTCTCTCTCTCTGACTAAACCACAATAGAGAGGTCCCCACTGACCAGTCAGCGTGGTACGACCACAGCGATTCATCTTCAGCTATCCAAGGGTTGCTGGGGTACACTGGACAGAAGAAGGGTCACTGTCCATGTAGTTGTCCGCCCGCCACAGATACCTGCACAACCCACGCCACAGGTCAACGTCCACATCTCTCCCTCCCATCGTAAGATAGTTCACAGAACTGGACCAATCCCGTAGCCCGACACAAAGCAAAAGTATCAACAGGTCAACTCTACATGTCTCCCTCTCAATCGTAGGACAGTTCACAGAATTGGACAATCACGTAGCCCCGACATATACAAAAGTATCCAGAACTAAAAGAGGTGAAAAACGAAGTTTGAACGATGTTGATATTACCCCAGGGTCTACATCTTCGAAACAAGCGCCTCAAAGATCGTTGGATTGAAAAAGGAACGTAAAAAAAAAATCATGTGCAGCCATTATTTTCGTTCCTATAAACCCAGAGTAGCATTGTTCTTTGGTTGGTAATAACAACCGTCGGCACGCCACCTCTTGAGGCCTTCAAAGTAATACACCATGTTCGGAAATCTGCCAGGGAGGTAATCTGTGTCAGTGCTCACGTTCAGCGAGAGTGACCCCCGCCGTTCAACGGGACAGA
The DNA here is from genome assembly GCA_016801955.1 of Conus betulinus. Lineage (NCBI taxonomy): Eukaryota > Metazoa > Mollusca > Gastropoda > Neogastropoda > Conidae > Conus > Conus betulinus. Next base: position 699,427 of record JADBJO010000046.1, on the reverse strand, counting down.
GACCGCTGGTAGGAACACTTAAAGCATGTTTGCTCTGTCAAGTCAGTTCAACATTTCGATCAGAGAGAAAACGCAAAAACGGGAGGAAGAAGAAGAAGAAGAAGAAGAAGAAGATGGAGAGGAGGAGGAGGGGGAGAAGGATAAGGAGAGGGACAATGACTTCCGAATCATTTGGTGGAAGGGGAGGAGGGAGATTAAGATCCCCAGTGTACTCACGTCTCAAGCACCTGCGGCATTTTCACAGAACGTAAAGCACGTGACCTCTTCAGTATCCGAACCTGTGGAACAGAATACCCAAATCGTGGAACACTCGCAGTCTCTGTACATGTCCAGGTTCCCACAGACATTCCGAGGACATGTTCCTGGTTTCAGGATCTATCCACACGCTCAGTACCTATTTTCAGGACATATTCACACTCTCGGCATGAATTCGTATTCCCATGAAACGTTCGTAGTCTCGTGACTTGTTCACACTTTTAGAAAGCATGTTCATTATGTTCACACTTCCAGGACATGTTCACACTCTTGGGACATGTTTACTCATCCAGGACATTATCACATTCTCATGACATGTTTACACTTCCAAGGCATGCGCTCTCACTCGGGACAATGTTCACACGTCTAGCACATGTCTATGTTCTCAGGATGGGTTCACACTTCCAGGACAATGTTCACACTTTCAGGACACCTCCACACATTCAAGTGACATCTTCACATTCCCAAGACTCCAAACTCCACACTCCAAAACGCGTGAGCCATGTAGGATGAGGTCGACTGACTGTTTTCACGCAGGAGGTGAAAGTCGACTCTAGGCATGATGTACGAACAGCTCTGTTCACAAGACAGACGATGGCGACTCTCACAGGCTGTCGGACAGGCGTTTCGTATTTACACTTTAACGCTCACTTCTGAACCCTTCATGTGTCCCACCCCCCACCCCCCACCACCATCCTCTAATCTCTGCCGTATCACTTTTCATAATGATGAATTTTACCTGTGCTTTATTACCTGTGCTCGCTGCCATAACAGCAACAGTGAGCTGAAGAAGACAGGGCGACCCTGTCGACATATCTCAAAGTAAGTTTTTGATTCTGATTCTAACTACTTTTCTAATGTCGAATCCAGAATCCAGAAACCTATATTCTTATTATTACCTGTGCTTGTTTCCCCCCCCCCCCCCCCCCCCCCCCCCCCCCCCACCTACCTATTTGTCCTACAGCGCTCATTCTAGCTCCATGGCCATACACAGTCCCGTGTTCGTATGTTCTGTCGCGCCGCCTTCACACCGTCAGTGCTTAAGGGAGCTGTCAACAATCAAGCAACTCCCCAGAGAAGACACTGCGCTGCTGATGAGTCATTTCCATGTTGTTTCGTGGTATCTGTTCTGATCCAACATACACAAGACACTACTTCCGAAGCACCCACCCTCTTCTATCCCTTCCCAAGCCCTCCCAAGCCACCTTCATCCCCATTCCCACCTCCAGCCCTCACCTGAAGTATACCTGCGTAGCTGCGGATCCAGTTTAAAGTGAACACACACCTCCTCCCCTCACCCCCCCCCTCTTCAGAGTGTTCTGGCAATAACAGGCCTGCACAACTTACAAGTACTCATGACTTGACTCGACCTCACTACGGATAGGGGTGTGGAAAGGAAATCGAAACAAAAGTCATCATGAGAACATGACAAGGGTGGAATGAAATTTGAAACTTAGAAAAAAAAACATGATGTTCAGTGAAGGAGATGAAGAAAACTGCGTTCTATTTAGGCTTCAGACTGCGTGACTGGACTGTACTCTATTTTTCTTTTCACACTATATCCCAGCGCCAGCCTGACCCGAGAGATTCAAATACCTGCAGTGTTGGTCAGTCCATTTTCAGCGATACTATCACAGACGTACCCATTTAGTGGGTGAATTTTTGATTTAGTGTTCCCTCCATACTTAAATCTGTAGCATTCAGCGACTGTGAGAGGATGAGACTATTGCAGATGGTTATCATACTTATGTTCCTGTATCAGTCTTTGCTTGCATACATTAATGCTCATTCATTTGCGCGCATGCGCACGCACAGAGCAAATGCGTTGCAACCACACACACACTTATATGCACACACTTATATGCGCTCACATACACACACACACACACACGCACGCACGCACGCGCACGCGCGCACGCACGCACGCACATACACGCACACACAACACATTACTCAGAGACACGTAGATACAGACAGACACGCAACCACATCCACAACCACTTCTTCCGTCCCCACCCGCCTGTTTCCCACTCCCACTCCCCAATCCCCCAACCCACTCCCCCAATCCCCCATCCCACTCCCCAATCCCCCAACCCACTCCCCAATCCCCCCACCCACTCCCCAATCCCCCAATCCCCCCACCCAATCCCCAATCCCCCATCCCACTCCCCAATCCCCCAACCCACTCCCCAATCCCCCATCCCACTCCCCAATCCCCCATCCCACCCGTCACACACGAGACACACAGCGAGCGACACAAGCATGAGCCAAACTAACCACACGTGATCTGGATTAACAGCCCACCTTCATGGCCAGAAACTCTTTCTTGGCGAATCTCTCTCGCACCTGCTTGGGTTGAAAATAGTGCTTGAGGCCCTCTTCACAGCGCTTCGTTTGTCCAGGCTGTGGGACAGAACACGACAAACACAAACTGTAGAGATAGTTTCAAAACGGAGTGACTGAGGGCGGAAAGTGATGCAAAATTTAGAAACACAGACAAATAAAGTACAGGACAAAACACAATGCATTTCGACTTAGGAAGAAGACCCAAGAGGTCGAAATGCGTTGTGTTTTGTCCTGTACTTTTGTCTGTGTCCTTGGCAGTAACTAACCCCCTCTTTTTTTTTTTCTGAATCAAACTGTAGAGAATCAGTAAAGTCTTTCATGTCCGACCAAACCTTAGAGACTTTTACCATCTGCCACTGGTGACCGTAAAGGAGAGACAGTTGTGTGTGGACTGTGCACAGGCCATTTCTTTTTTACAACCACTCTTATCTTTTAAAAGGCGAAGAAACTCTGTGGATGCTTTATGTCATGTACCTCTCGCTATAAACCATGTCCTTATGGAGTGTTGGGGGCTTACACAATGTCAGACGTAAACACTTTACAGCGGATTCTGTGGAAACCTTATATATGATGTAATTTTCCTAGTCCCCGGAACAGTTGAATCTGTTTCGTGTGATTTTAAATTTCAGAGCAGAAAGTCTTTTTTTTTTTTTTCTAAAAAGATTTTGCTTGTTCAGTGTTTTTTCAAAGAGTTGTGGACTTCAACGAGATGAAAGCCATGAAATGACCCCTCGTGGTTGGCTAGGCTATGTCCACCACGAACTGAACTGAATCCTTTCGTTGTACCACTTGAAGCTCCATTGAAAAGTAGTAGTAGTAGTACTTTCATCTTACGTCTTTTCACAAAATTATGTAATATTAGGAGAGAGAGAGAGAGAGAGAGAGAGAGAGAGAGAGAGAGAGCTTACATACGTGCATGCGTGCGTGTGTGTGTATGTGTGTGCAGGTGTGTGGTCTGTCCATGTTATCACACACAAAGACCTCCAGCATCTAACCGCACTTTGTACCAAACAAAGCTCCATTGAGCACACGACAGACATTTATCCCTGTGCAGGATCTAACTGGCTCTGTGTCTGCCTCTTGTTCAGGGTTGGCAGGCTGTTCACCACACATTGCCGCAGACAGTGTCAAGCTGTCACGTTTGAAGCTCTCTCTCTCACACACACACACACACACACACACACAGACTTTACTGGCGGCCAGAGCTACGTGCAGAATAACAGCCAACCTCAATGAACTGAGGACAAGAAGCTGCCATTCCGGTCTACCTGAGAGGGCAGCGTAGCCAGCTGAACGATTCTCTCAGGCAGGCTGCACACCAAAAATTAATCTGCCAAGCCTTGCTTAAGGGGTCGAGCACTTTTAGACTGGTGCAGTTAAATTGTTTTGAGATTCTTTATTGTCTGAAAACTGATTTTCCTCATTTTTTTTCATATGGCCAACAAGGAGCAAAGTACAAGTCAGGTGCTCCCATGCTTAAAATCAAAGGAATGGGACTATTTTTGGGGAAGCCACCTGGCGAAAAGACAGGGTCACGGGTGAGTGAAAGGCCTGAAATGTGTGTCAACTATGGGGACGGTCATATATTTGAAGATTATTTGTGATTTTAACGGTAAAAATCCCCCCAAACAAGGGATATGAATGGTGAGGAGTTGTTCTTTTGATCAATTGTCAGTTTAACATCAAGTGCCGGCTCAAATTTATTGTGGGCCTCAAAACGCTTCCATGAATTATATAGTGTTTTAGTGCAAAATCCTAATTGAGGCGTGTGGCCTGCAAACGGAACTGCGAGAGAGGCAGAGAGTTGGTAAAGTAGGCGAGATAAGCTTACCATTTTCTTTCCCTCCTGCATCTTCGACAAAAGCAACGCATTGGAAGGGGTGACAGTCCATGGCACTACAGTCTTAGGATAATCAGGTATGTGCTGGAAAAATCACAACTCTTCGTGTGTGTTTTGTCGCTACATTCAGAAGAGGTAGATAATATTGTTTATAGCCCAGCCGACCAAAACGGGCCATATCAGGGCTGTCACCACGTTGAAGTCAAGTTACAAGTCATCACAAAAAAAAATAAGAAAAAAAAATTCACACAACCCTTTAAAGTACACCTAAAAACATACTGGAAATCTCGTTAAAATTCTTTGTTCTGTAAAACCTTAGATCAGATGAAAATGTTGATCTTTTTCCGAAATTCAGACGGGAGAATGGGAAAGAGAGAAGGGTTTGGTGGGTGGGTGGGGGGGGATGGGTTTGGTGGGCGGTCATGACACAATAATCAACGGAAACAACATGTGGCGGACATAACTTCGAACCAGATCGTCGACAGCAAGATAACGCCAAGCACCTCATGAAAATAACAATGAAATGTAAAACTACAGCAACAACAAGAGAAGCCAGATAATTGTTCTTAAAAAGAACACAAACAAATGAGAATTCATTCCAACAAATATCTTGTTCGTTATCAGATGGCCAACGTTTCAAAATAATAAGAAAATGAATGGGAATCACCGTCACCACTTTATCAAATGAGGACACACTGCTCATACGAATCAACAGAAATCCCAGACCAGCCCAGTTTCCTGTGTTTTAGAAATGGCCTTTGGGAGTGCTTTAGATTCTGACAAAATTTGGAAAGTTGGCATCATCATTCTGCGACTGCACATGGTGGACTTAGACATAACAATGTCAATATCCCAATGGCAGAGACTGCTAGCAAGGGTTCCAGTTGAATCTGGTCGAGGAGGAGAAACCCAGCTCTTCCAGCTTTAAACAGGCGTTCCATAGCGATGCGGGTGGGACATCCGTCTTTTAAAAGGCAACGCTTTGAGAAGCCCACCATCCAGAAGTTGTTGGTTCGAATCCTGGCAGTGCCAGAAAAAAATCTAACAGCAGAGGGGTATCTAGAGCTCATGACCTGGATGCGACCCGGTCGCTTTGGAGTGTCAGGAGTTCAGGGCCCAAACACTGCTCTGAGGATGAGTTCCTTTCTGAAGATCTGCTGTCAAGCCTTCCCTTGAGTCTCTTCTTACAGAAAGAGTCATGGTAAGATTTGAGAAGGGATCTCGTATGATTTGAGAAGGCACATATGAGCCACTTGAAGAACGAATCTTTGCAGCAATGATTCATTTCAAAGAGGATCTTTGCACGATTAAAGATTCACATGTGTACGTGCAAAGAAGGCATCTTACAAAAAAAAAATGAAAGAAAGGAGTCTATGTTTCATACTGGAAGACATAATTATACGAAGTGTTGAAGACAAGATCTGTACGATTGAAAAATGGACTCGTGTACAAGAACAATTTTTATAACATGTAGGATCCCGTGTACATAGAAGAGTAAGTCTGACTACGATTGACGGAGTCATCATCTCTATGTGCAGCTGAAGACATCATCGATGTTCAGTCAAAGAAGACATCTATGTGTAACTGAAGAAGTCATCTACATAGAAGCGAAGAAGTCATTTATGTTCAATTAAAGAAGGAATCTGTGTAAGACAGAGAAAGCCACACGTGAATGAATTAAGAAGATATCTTATAAGGACATTTACAAAACATAAAACGAATATCTTCATTGCAGTGAAAACGGTATCTTTTCGATTGGATGTCTTCTTATAACTGAAGGAGATATATTTGAAAGAAAATTCCAGGGATTGAAAATGCACCTCAGAGGGATTGAAGAAAGTATCTTTAACTAATATGGCAGCAGTGTGTTATTAAGGAAGATACGTTCATATGACTGAAAAAGGGTTATCGATAAATGCAATTAAATTTTATATTCTCTTTTTTTTTCAGAGTTATGATATTTTAGAAGTTCAGTTTTCTTCAGAATCAAACAATCGCTCTCAATATATTTTCATCTTTCACGACATTTTCCATCTGCTATAAAAACAAAAGAGCGATTTTCTACAGAGAGCTTAGTGGTCAGTTCTGAGTTTGAAAACATCAATTTCGCATTTTGCGTTTTGTTTTAAGTGTGAATCCTATCTTGAGTAATTTACAATTTCAGCTCTAATTGCTAACAAGAGAATGTGGAAACAGCTTCCACATTAAAACTTAAGCTTTTCTATGGCAAAAAAAAAAAATCAAAGTTTCTAACAAAGTGGATAAAGAATAATGAACAAAACAGTGTAATTGAGAAAAAGAAACAAACAAACAAGCACACACCAGCATATATATATTTCGCAAAGAGGTACAGTGGCAAGCACGCATGTAATCGCACACACATAAATATGCACAATTCTGTACACGAACAAACAAACAACTATACTTACAGGGGGCCGATGGGTTTTCCAAAATGCCCTTTCTTGACTGTCAAAAATGGCTTTCTC
>JADBJO010000046.1:677500-680000 GCA_016801955.1 Conus betulinus | reverse complement strand
TGGTCCTGCATTTTCCTATCTATAATGTACACATAAACACGCTACCCCCCTTCTCCTCACCTGGAAGCGGTACGGCGTGGTGTCCATTTTGACGGTGAGCGTTTTGGTGTCTGTGACGGGGAAGATGTAGCCATGGTAACACAGGAGGTTGGCTAGATGCGCCGCTTCCTCTCTGCTTCCGCTTCCCTCGTCACGTTGGCTCGTAGCCAAGATATCACGTCTTCACCTGAAGCCAGCCATAATCATTGTCACACATCAAAGCCATTTGGTCACTTTTTGCATTGCTTTGTTTCGTATCGCAGTGCATTGTATTGTAAACTTCGTTCGTGGGTCATTGTCGCGTATTGTATTGTATTGCGTTGCAGGCGCACTGCTTTGTACTGCATTGTTATGTGTCGTGTTGCATTGTATTGTATCGTATTGTATTGCATTGCTTTATATTGTAGTGTGTTGTATTGTTTGTATTGTTTTATATTGTTTTTGTTCTCTCCGTTGCATTATATTGAATTGTGTTGGAGAGCGTTTTGTTGAGTCTATTGTATTGTATTGTATTGTATTGTATCGTATTGTATTGTATTGTATTGTATTGTATTGTGTATTGTATTGTATTGTATTGCACTGTACTGAATAACTTTACCATCACAACGGCGTTATCTTCCCAGGAAAGCGCGAGGTATAGTACTCCGCCCGATTTTTCGTCAGTTTTGTCTGTATGTCCGGTTTTGCTTTCCTCTGTTGTTGTTGTTGTTTTTTTTTACCTAATGAACGGTTTTGCTTTCCTCTGATTTTTTTTTTTTTTAACTAATGAAATTATTATTGTTATTGTGAGTACTATTATAGGGCCTGTCTTCAGTTTGACATCAAGTTCTAAATACTTTACAACTCCCCCGTTCATACGATGGCCTGCCTACTTCTCGTTCATACGATGGCCTGCCTACCTGGGTAGAGCTAAAGAGCTGCCTGCTGGCGCTACATTCAAACGTTTCCCGTGTCATTCCGGCAAATATCAGTCACTCAGTTTTTCGATTCGTTCTTTCGAATGTTTTTTTCTACATACGATGCGTGCTGTGCGCACATTTGTCACCCATATCAACGGGCAAACCGGCCTTCTCTTCCAAAGACTTGGCCGGGGGATTTTACCTGTTCGCAAGACGTCATGCATGCGTTCAAAAACAGATCCTCAGTTTATATCTCATTTGAAAGACTGTTCGTTCGGAATGGAGTCAGAACCAATGTTAACAAAGGCCATTTTTAAGCCCCAGAGTAGAGTTGTCAACTGGATTTTGCCGGAAAAAAATTCCCTCCTTGCTATGTGGTTCTAGTAATTGCGTTAAACACAAGCTGCTCAGGGTTTTACCTCGGTTTTTCATCTTATCCTGCAGACTCTGGCACCAGACAATCACTTCAAGTCTTATGGCGGGATGGGAGAAGAAAAAATAAGGTAACAACAGTAGCAGCAACAGCAACAACAACACATCGTCAACAACATAGACAACAACAACAACGACAAGAGCAGCAACAAGAGCAATAACAGCGCCATCAGTACCATCAACAACAAGAACAACAACAACAAGTACGACGACAACTACAAGTGTAACAACAACAACAACATCGACAACGACAACGACGACGACGAGAACAACAACAATGACGACGATGACACAACAACAACGACGACGACAAAAAACAACAACAGCAGCAACAGCAATAACAACGACAACGACGACAACAACAACAACAAAGCACACACAAAAAAAACTCAAGCGAGATTCGACCCACGAACGTAGAATTTCTTCGATTCGTGGCTCAGCGTGCTTTTCACCGGGCCACCCCTGCACAACCGGACACTAGCGTTTGTATCTCCCCTGGCGAACCAGACAGAACCATAGAGACTACAGCTGTGGGGATGACACCCTCACTGCACAGGTCCCTCCCTGTGTGTGCTCCCCATCCAGCCAGGCGCGGCCACTTGTGCTTCTTCCGATGGTGAGCAATCACAGGCAGATAATACGACTCTAGCGCTGCTGATAGTTATTACCCATTCACCTTAACACATGAGCACACAAGACACACAGAAACAGAAACAGCCAACATGGTGAAGTGGTCAGCATCACGAACTTGAGGGGCTAGGGAAAGTTGCGGGGTCAATTCCCCGATCATGTTCCGGCTGGGCATTTATTTTGTCTTTCTTTTGTGTTTCCCTGGCCGGCATCTACCCCCCCGTTGGAGTTGGAGTGCTAGCTTGTGTCTTGCATCCTCCCCCCCCCCCCCACCTCCACCCCCTCACGCCTCCTTTTTTTTCTCCATTTCTATACTAGCCTGTTCCAAAGCACCGACGCACGCGCCCATCTAGGACACAGTGATTTGCAGATTGTGAGCAGGCAAAGTCAGACAGACATTCAAGTCACAATGGGCAGTTGTCATTTAGCGGCGGCTTCAGAGGGCCCAGAGATTCCTGTCCCTCCCTTCTCTTCCTTCCTCTTCCCCCCCCCCCCCCCCC
>JADBJO010000046.1:672500-675000 GCA_016801955.1 Conus betulinus | reverse complement strand
ACAACACCGGACGCCAAGGGCCAAGAAGGGACTGCCAGGGTACCAACAACACCGGACGCCAAGGGCAAGAAGGGACTGCCAGGGTACCAACAACACCGGACGCCAAGGGCTGGGAAGGGACTGCCATGGTACCAACAACACCGGATGCCAAAGGCCGGGAAGGGACTGCCATGGTACCAACAACACCGGGCGCCAAGGGCCAATAAGGGACTGCCAGGATACCAACAACACCGGGCGTCGAGTGTCGGGAAGGGACTGCCAGGGTACCAACAACACCGGGCGTCGAGTGTCGGGAAGGGACTGCCAGGGTACCAACAACACCGGGCGTCGAGTGTCGGGAAGGGACTGCCAGGGTACAAACAACACTGGGCGCCAAGGGCAGAGAGCAAAACCGGGCGCCACGTTCTGGGTGCCTGCCCCTTGATTCAACAATAACCTTTTTCTTAACTTTTTTTTTTTCTTTTCTTTCCCTCCTTCTCGTCTGCCGCTTCCGCCAAAAGTGTCAGGTAATCTCCCCCCCCCCCCCCAAAGAGCACATCTAGAAAAGAAAACCGACTAATCAGGAAGAAGCACCTTGTAAAGATGAGCTTTCAATAAAAAAAAATACAAAAAAAACAAACAACAAAAAACAAACAAACAAAACGTTCTCTCTCTCTCTCTCTCTCTCTCTCTCTCTCTCTCTCTCTCTCTCTCTCTCTCTCTCTCTTATTTCACGGGGTGCACGATAACAGCGCTTAACGTCTGCTCCAATCAACACGTACGACACAGAAGAGCGTTGTACCTGTGACCACGTCAGGTATGGTGGTGAAGCTTTTCTTCTGGGTCTTCACTTCCACGCCTTTCTTTTTGTCCTGCATTCGGCGGATCAGCTGCTCCATCTGAAGACGACGACAACAACAGCAACAACAAGACAATGTAAGCTGCTCCATTTGAAAATGACAACGACGATGACAATAACAACAAAAGCAACAACAACAACAAGAAGAAAAGGACAATGTCAGCTGCGTCATCTAAAAATTTACAACATAAACAAGTACAAGACAGTCTTACTGGTAGTCACTCCAGAATGGGCAGGCATAAGCGTAGATTTCAATCTTAAATTAAAACGCACGTGCACACGTGTTGTACTCTACACACACACACACACACACACACACACACACACACACACACACACACACACACACACACACACACACACACACACACACACACACACACACACACACACACACACACACACACACACACACACACACACAGGCAGGCAGACAGACAGAGACAGACAGACAGACAGACAGGAGGAAGAGGAGGAGGAGAGAAGAGAGGAGTAAAGCCTCACCCATCGGCTTTAAGCCGAACTACAACTAAACGCCTTAAAACGAGGTGTAAAGTAGCTTCCATTTAAGCCACAATGCTAAAGAAACAAGAAGAAGATTTTTGACAAATGTGACTTCTTCAGGCATTAAAAAAAAAAAAAGAAATTAAAAAAAGAAACATGAAAAGTACAAATGAAACAAAACAATACTCCCCCATAATCGCATAATATCTGTGTCATACATACATACATACATACATACGCACATATATACATAGATACCCTACAGCCCATCTATCCTCCTGACAAGATACACCCATCCATCCGTCCATCTATTCATTCCTACATCCATCCATCCACACATACACATACAGACCACTTCTATTCGTTTGGCGTCCAAATCACGTGACGTTACCATTGAACTGTCCTCAGTATTTGACTTTTGCACTCGTACACCCCATGACCGCAATATCCCATCACCCCAAGACCATCACTTGTACACCCTATCACCTCATCATCTGAATGACCTGATTCACTTGTACACCCCATCACCTCATCATCTGTCTGACCTGATTCACTTGTATACCCCATCACCTCAATATCTGTCTGACCTGATTCACTTGTACACCCTATCACCTCATCATCTGTCTGACCTGATTCACTTGTACACCCTATCACCGCATCATCTGTCTGACCTGATTCACTTGTACACCCCATCACCTCAATATCTGTCTGACCTGATTCACTTGTACACCCCCATCACCTCATCATCTGAATGACCTGATTCACTTGTACACCCCTATCACCTCAATATCTGTCTGACCTGATTCACCTGTACACCCCATCACCTCAATATCTGTCTGACCTGATTCACTTGTACACCCCATCACCTCAATATCTGTCTGACCTGATTCACTTGTACACCCTATCACCTCAGTATCTCACTGACCTGATTCACTTGTACACCCCATCACCTCAATATCTGTCTGACCTGATTCACTTGTACACCCCATCACTTCAATATCTGTCTGACCTGATTCACTTGTACACCCCCCATCACCTCAGTATCTCGCTGACCTGATTCACTTGTACACCACATCACCTCAATATCTGACTGACCTGATTCACTTGTACACCCCATCATTTCAATACGTGACTGACCTGATTCATTTGTACACCCCA
>JADBJO010000046.1:662500-665000 GCA_016801955.1 Conus betulinus | reverse complement strand
TTTGTCTTCATGTACACAATTCAGTGACAGTGGATCGTACAATGATGTGAGAGATACCCGACATCGTCTTCTTCGACCCAAGGTAAATCTGGACAGTACATTAAGCACAATTGATACTCAAAGCGTGTCTTGTACTTCAGTTTCAGCTAAGAACAGACCCAACAGTATACTATACAAAACAACTTCATACATTTCACAACCAAATCGGACAAAATCAATATGAGGCCATGGCTCTCAGAATTGACTGACAGACCCATTTTTTTCTTCATCTGTGGAAATTTTCAAAAGAAGAAAATGCTTATAGTCCTACAGTAATACGTTGGTAAAGGAAACCATACAGTGCACGTTCCGTGATCCTCATGCCTAACAAGAGTCTGGTTCATCATCTCCTGCTCATCTTTAAAGCTTCGAATTCCCGAAACCCTGGACTGGGGATGGAAAAAAAAATTGGGGGGGGGGGGGGGGGGGGGGAACCTTGGTCCGAAAGATGCTAGCTGATGTGCGGGGAAATGGAGGTGGGGGGGGGAGGGGAGGCAAGCCTTGGTCCTAAAGATACTGACTACTGTGAGGGAGGGGGGGGGGGAAGGGGAGACAAACCTTAGTCCTAAAGAATCTGACTGCTGTATGGGTAGGGAGGGGTAGGGGGGGAAGGGGGGGAAGGGGGGAAGGGGGGGGGGGGCCAAGCCTTGGTCCTAAAGATACTGGCTGCTGTGTGGGGTAGGGGAGGGAGAGGTGGGAGTGGGGGCGGGGGGAGGGGAAGGGGAAGGGGGGGGGGGGGGGAAGGGTTGGTCCTAAAGATAGTGACTACTGTGTGTGGGGGGGGGGAGGGAAGGTGGAAGGGAGGCAATCCTTGGTCCTAAAGATAGTGACTGCTGTGTGGGGAGGGGGAGGGGAAGGTGGAAGGGAGGCAATCCTTGGTCCTAAAGATACTGACTGCTGTGTGGGAAGGGGAGGGGAAGGGAAAAGGGAGGCAAGCCTTGGTCCTAAAGATAGTGACTGCTGTGTGGGGAGAGGGAGGGGGGGAAAGGGAGGCAAGCCTTGGTCCTAAAGATACTGACTGCTGTGTGGGAAGGGGGAGGGGGAAAGAGAGAGGCAAATCTTGGTCCTAAAGATACTAACTGCTCTGTGGGGAGGGGGAAGGGGAGGGGAGGCAAATTTGGTCCTAAAGATACTGACTGCTGTGTGTGGGAGGGGGAGGGGGAAAGGGAGGCAAATCTTGGTCCTAAAGATACTAACTGCTCTGTGGGAGGGGGAAGGGGAGGGGAGGCAAAATTTGGTCCTAAAGATACTGACTGCTGTGTGGGGGGGGGGGAGAGGGAGGGGGAGGGGAGGGAGGGGGGGATAAAAAGGGAGGCAAGCCTTAGTCCTAAAGATACTGACTGCTGTGTAGGTAGGGGGGGGGGGTGGGGGGGGTAGGGGGGGAAGGGGGGGGGGGCAAGCCTTGGTCCTAGAGATACTGACTGCTGTGTGGGGAGGGGGGAGGGGGGAAGGGAGGCAAGCCTTGGTCCTAAAGATACTGACTGCTGTGTGGGGAAGGAGGGGGAAGGGAGGCAAGCCTTGGTCCTAAAGATACTGACTGCTGTGTGGGGAGGGGGAGGGGGAGGGGGAGGGGGAGGCAAGTCTTGTCCTAAATATACTGACTGCTGTGTGGGGAGGGGGGGGAGGGGGTGGAAGGGAGGCAAGCCTTTGGTCCTAAAGATACTGACTGCTGTGTGGGGAGGGGGAGGGGGAAAGGGAGGCAAGCCTTGGTCCTAAAGATACTGACTGCTGTGTGGGGAGGGGGAGGGGAAAGGGAGGCAAGCCTTGGTCCTAAAGATACTGACTGCTGTGTGGGGGGGGGGGGGAAAGGGGAGGCAAGCCTTGGTCCTGAAGATACTGACTGCTGTGTGGGGAGAGGGAAGGGGAAAGGGAGGCAAGCCTTGGTCCTAAAGATACTGACTGCTGTGTGGGGAGGGGGAGGGGGAAGGGAGGCAAGCCTTGGTCCTAAAGATACTGACTGCTGTGTGGGGGGGGGGAGGGGGAGGGGGGGGGATACTGAAAGGGAGGCAAGGGAGGCAAGCCTGGTCCTAAAGATACTGACTGCTGTGTGGGAAGGGGGAGGGGGAGGGGGAAGGGAGGGCAAGCCTTGGTCATAAAGATACTGACTGCTGTGTGGGGAGGGGGGGGGGAGGGGGAAGGGAGGCAAGCTATGTCCTAAAGATAGTGACTGCTGTGTGAGGGGGGGGGGGGGGGGGGGGGGGGGGGGAGGGAGGTAAGCCTGGTCCTATAGATAGTGACTGCTGTGTGGAGAGGGGAGGGGGAAGGGAGGCAAGCCTTGGTCCTAAAGATACTGACTGCTGTGTGGAGAGGGGGAAGGGGGAAGGGAGGCAAGCCTTGGTCCTAAAGATACTGACTGCTGTGTGAGGGGAGGGGGGGGGGGGGGGAAGGGAGGTAAGCCTTGTCCTATAGATAGTGACTGCTGTGTGTGGGAGGGGGAGGGGGGAAGGGGGAAAAGCCTTGG
>JADBJO010000046.1:655000-657500 GCA_016801955.1 Conus betulinus | reverse complement strand
GACAATAATATGCGGTGATCAGGCTGTTGATACCCCCCATGACTAAGAGGTATCTCAGCTTATCATCAGCTGAAAGTCTATCCTCTGGAACGTGAGCAACCGTGTTTGAAAATATTTGAGACGCTGGGACAAACGACAACTTTCACTTCCGCATGAGCTGCGCAGACAACCGAAGTGAATATTGCTGAGATTTCATGGGACTTCTTTCACGGCGTACATACACATGACCGACGTTCTCTTGCATGAAAGATCAGACACTGTTGTTTGCTTGCCCCAACACGTCTACAGGTATCCACAATTGAATAAAGAAAAAAAATGGAAATCAGTGCGTAAAACCCAGGCAAAGTTCTCATAACAGAGGCGCATTGAGACTTCAGTAACTGATAATATTGATTGCTGAGAAATTCACGTCTTGAAGATCTCTATATCAGGCACTTAAATCTCTTCGTTTTTATGCTTTATATAGCTTAGGAAGGGGCCTCTCCGACGGTAACGGCATTTGAAGAATAGCAACTTATGTGATTGGAATATTTCCTCTTCCACACACTTCGAAGTCAACAAGAAACAGTCATTTCACTTTTCCTTGAACAACCCAGACTTCCAGTCATAGTGGAACAAAAACAGCACATCTAGGCACTGAAACAGCCAGAATCGAAGGGCGTGAAGATGGTGTCGCGACATCGTGCCAAGTGTGACTGACCACTCTTCCATTATTCTGCAGTGCGTCTCCATAGCGCTACGCCTTGGCATCTCGAATACGCTCATGGCACGGCATAGAGTTCCAAGGGATGAGGACAGGCTCTGTGTCGTCCAGGCGCTGTGTGTTGTACAGACACGCAGACCGACACAGAGACAGGCCAACCACAGCATCTGGCTCCTGTGCCTGCAGGCTGCACACCAAAAATAAATGCGCCTAGGGCCTTGCTTAAGGAGCTGAGTATTCATAGACAGGTATTTATAGACAGGTGCTGTTGTGTCTGAAAGTGGATTTCCCTCCTTTTCTTCATATGCCCATCATGGTGCATGCCAGTCGGTTCCAAGCAGACAGATTAAAAACGAAAGGAATGGGACTATTTGGGAGCAACTACCTGGCGCAAAGACAGTGTCACGGGTGGGTGAGAAGTCCTGAAATGTGACGTCAGTTAAGGGGAAAGTCATATATATGAAAATTGTGAATTATGTCATCGGTGGAAATCCCCCAAAATAGGTGACAGTGCTGGGGGGGGGGGGGGGGTGTTCTTCTGATCAGTTATCAATTGTTGTTATATTTTTTTCATCAAATGTTAGCTCAAACTTATTCTAGGCCTCCGCGCGCTCACATGGATAGTGGTTTAGTGCACAGTCCTAAATGCGGCCTGTGGCCTGCGCGCAAGGTAACTGATGCAACGCCAAGGAGAGTGAGAAATACGCTCTGGGAAATTAGCGCTCCAGGAAATAATTCGGCTTAACTAGATGAAGGCTGCGCCGGATCAGCTACATGAGAGGACCGGGGGGGGGGGGGGGGGGGGGGTTTAAAAAATTGTAAAAGAGTTAGGTGGATATGTATGTGTGTTGGGTGGGGTGGGGGGCGTTCTCTTTACCCTGATCCCATTAAAACGAAAAAAAAAAAGAACCCGAGGTTGGTTGAGGGGTGAGAGACTCCTCTCCCAATATTTGTAAAAGCGGGAATTGGGAGGTAGGAGACGGGGACGGGGGGGGGGGGGGGGGGGGGGGGGGGGGGGGACATGACTTGCCTTCCCAAAAATTTTTGTACGATCGCGGGGGGATGGGGGGTGGGGGTGAGGGAGGGTATGAAAGGCGAGGCGGGGCTATCGTCTCCCAACAGTTAGCCAGTTATGAAGCAAACAGCTCGACAGATTTCCTTCTTCTGGGAAGGCGGGACAGAGGAGCTAGAAAGCCAAAGAGGTTGGGGTGGGCTGGGGGTCGAAAAGGGGTATGGGGTCCGGTACTTCACATACACACACACACACACACACACACACACGCACCGTCGCAACGTTAGGGCACTGTGGATGGTGTAGTGCGGTGGCTCCGTTTATAAATGTCTAAGGGCTATTCTATTTTTGCGACTGTGTTATTAAAATGGTTCTTTAGACACCAGTCACCATTCCCCACTCTCCACCTTTTCTTCCAAAGAAATAAAACAAAAGAGTGAGTAAGAAAACAAAATTATTTTTGAATCAAAAGAATGTTTGTTATGATGATGATGATGATGATGATGATGATGATGATGATGATGATGATGATGATGGATTAAACAATACACAACACAATACTCACTGTACGAGGACTAGACACCACGCATACAAACATAATATATACTGCTTAGTTAGTGACGTCTTCTTCTCTTTAACTTGTAGCGTTCAGAGGATTGACAAGTGTCACACAGGATTCACGACGTCACAGATGATGACAGTAATGTTCACAAGCGTTGACATGAGGGCACATAGATCTTGAAGACAATGGTACTACAGAATATATAAATGATCCTAAAACAATG
>JADBJO010000046.1:625000-645000 GCA_016801955.1 Conus betulinus | reverse complement strand
GTCCAGGGAACATCCGGGACAGACCTGCTGAAACTGGGACAGACTGGATTGACGGCTCTGTGGGTGACTTACAAAAAACAGTCCAGGGAACATCCGGGACAGACCTGCTGAAACTGGGACAGACTGATTTGACGGGCTCTGTGGGCTGACTCTCCACTGCCAGCCCCTTTGTCAGATTCATGTAAACTGACACTTGTACCAGAAACGCAAAATGCTCCAAGGATCCACCGAAAGGATAAAAGAAAATGATAAAAATCTATCGGCACCAACGTCATCACGACTGGACATCCACCATGAAGGAATGGACAACAAATAGCGGAGTGGAATTCTCATGCGTCTGTGGAAGAAAATTCTCTACTGAATGTGGTGTGAAGATCCACAGCCCGAGAAAGGGCTTCATAAAAACTCAGATAAATGAAAAGCTGCGCAATGTGCCAGCCGATAAAACGCCGGAAAATCAAGGCCACAATGTCAAGGACATCCACCACGCTCATAATTCAGACGAGGAAGTTGCACGGGCTCTCGATGTCAAACGCTAGAAACTCAGCTACTGTCCGCAAGTGCAAAAGAGGAATAAGAGCAATGAGATGAAATGGAAATAGTCCACAAAGCCGATGTGCTGATAAGAGAGACAACACTGGAGCAAAACCTGGCTCTGTTTGACAACCTTGTCCTCGGAACTTGCATGTACGCCTACGGAGTTAAACAATCATGGATGCGGATATCTCATCAAATCCCGGACACCAGCGAGTAACGGATAACATCCAAAAGACACAGAGGAATATAAAGAAACAAATGAAGGCTGCTTCAAAAGCTGAACAGAAAGGGCTAAGGAAGTTCTACACAGACCTGAAACCACAACACAGTGCCTCCAGCAACGCAGAACCAGAAGGAAGGAAAAAAAAGAAGAAAACCCGATGTTGCTTCTTTAGAAAGCCCTTCCTTTCGGCTTCCAAACGTAGAGATACTCAGCGTGGACAATGAAACTCTTAAGCAGCATCTCTGAAAACTATATCAACGACCTTCAGAGCGATGCACTGCTTGAAATCGACCACTTGGTGTGGCCTGCAGCACCAGCAGAAAACCTCAATGACAAGCCACCAACACTTGAGAACCATCGTATGGAGACCCGTCAATACTGACATAGAATCGACGTGACGATAACACTGCTGACAATGCTGCTTTTCTGACACCACCTCCAGCGATGTGACCGTCACCCTTTCCCGTAAGAAGAAAAGAAGCCACGCTGTTGTTTGAAGCGCGGTCATTCGGCCTTATATTACACAGAGGAACGACAGAAAGGCTTCAGACATGATCTGACGGCAAGCCTCTGATGAGAGACAGTGTGAACTGCACTGGCTCAGGCGAATGCTGAGATTCTGGAACAGGAAGCGTCAGGTGCCGAATGGGGTCAATTTCACACTGACAATCTGACGTCCTCCATCAACAGTGAATTCCAACGCTTCTTTCTACCAATCGCAAGACCGTTTACAGAATTCAGTAATCACGTAACAAATCTCCCCCTCTGATAAGTATTTTGGCCCAGAACTCATACTCTAAGGGGGCTGGGCCACATCCGCTGACTCAGAAAATAAAAGAGACAGAGGAGGAGCAAAGACGAAGTGTTAAAACGACCAGTTTCTAATTAAGCTACTTTCCATTAAAGATAATCTCCAGCACCTCCAGTTTTTTTTGTAGGATCATTTACCCGGCAATAACTGTGTGCAATGTGGCCAAGGTAGATGCAGACAGAAGAAAACAAAGATTAAGCACACGATGCTATTTACAATAAACACTGTGAAGTATTTCTGACTCGCAGGTGTAATGTACATGTGTCATTCTTGGCAAGCTTACATGTGTTTACATGTGAATAGCGATTTAATCACAGGCACCAATCACACTTGAGGTTACAGAACTGGGTGAATCATGCACACATCCAAAGGCATAGATTAAATACATTTGATAAACAAAAGTTATACGACAAAAAAAAAAAAATGTTAAAACAGCCTTGTCTACAAGTTGATTTCTTTCCGAGTGAAATCCACGTCTTCAATGCACACAAGAGAAATGTTGTTTTTGAGTCCAGGAGATAAGAAAAGATACTATTTCTAATCATATTGCCACCCCCCCCCCCCCCCCCCTTTCTGCACCATAAATAGCAAAGCCCTCTAATTGGTGCATGGAATGCTGGGTATTCTCACCCTCCTCTAGCATGCTGTCCTTGACTTGCAAGATTTCTCTCCCCCATCTGTTCTCAATGAATTGTAATAACCGACCGGACGGCGGTAGAGAATATGACCTTCGTGGGCGGCTGGGCTATAAAGAACATTAAGTGAACAGAACTGAAACCCGCAGAACATCAATTATTACGTATTGAACAACAGAGAGACAAGTACATGTTACTTGAATAGCGTCGGTATTCGGATGGTCATCTGCTTGGTTTCTACACCTGGTTTTGCCGGACTGCTGTTCCCCATGATCTGTTCCTGGGGTGTTAGCAGTTCTACTATCTGAGAACGTTTTCGCGCGTGGAAATCAAGAAAAATGATTTCGCTGCAGGGCAATCTCGTCAAGGGAAGATTCACGCCGGAAAGGAGCACTGCCAATATCAGTGTGTTCAACCGCACTCTCACGAGTGAAGTGAAAGGTCGAGTTGCAGACAATTCTGAGTTTTCTTTCTTTTATTTTTCAGTCCCAGTTTCATCAAGGAGGTGTCACTGCGTGCGGACTAGTCCATATACGCTACACCACATCCATTATGTTTGGAGACCACACTGCAGGCAGACTAGACGTTATACGCTACACCACATCCGCTAAGTTTGGAGATCACACTGCATATGATGATTTTAAAGCTGATGGATAAGTGAACGAATGACTAAGAATTTAAGAAGAGGGTCTCATGGCTGAGACTTAAAAGATGTCTGACCTTAGCATTAGCCCAGCGCGCTAGCGCGGTGGTCAGACCTTGTGTGCCTACATAGCATTGTCCGTGCCATCATTATTTTTGTATGTGTGTGTTGTGAATGGAAATGTGTGTGTGTGTGTGTGTGTGTGTGTGTGTGTGTGTGTGTGTGTGTACATGGGTTTGTGGACACAGACCCATGTGTGTGTGTGTGTGCCAGTGTATGCAGAGCATCAGTGCATATGCGTGTGAATTTGTGCATGTAAGTGTGTGTGTGTGTGCGCGCGCGCGCGCGCGCGTGCGTGCATGCGTGTGCGTGTGTGTGTGTGTGTGTGCAGATGTGCACGTGTATGCGTGTGTGTGTGTGATCTGTGAGCTTGTGTGAGCATGCTCCTGCATGCATGCATCTGCACATGTGTGTACATGTATGTGTGTATGTCCTTGTGCCTGTGTATATTGGCGTAGACGCATGTGTGTGTGTGTGTGTGTGTGTGTGTGTGTGTGTGTGTGTGCGTGCGTGCGTGTAGAAATATCTGAACATGCTCTCACACAGGAGCCTATGGCCCTGCATCGCGCGACTCTAAAGGAACAACGGGAAGTATCGCTTCACGTGTGGCTTCTTGCTGGGCACAGGCAGAGGAAACTGCCTGCTATATTTTGAAAGAGCTCGCATGAGAATGTGAGCCGCCTGCTTTCGGCAAACTGGCAACTCGCCTGTTATTTTTCTCCTCACTATATACTACTGATGCGTTAAGTTGCAGAACCATCACCATTTGCATGTTATTTGTTGTTGTTTTGTTGCTGTTACCGAAATATGCTGTCGTCGAAGGTGAAGCCGAGACAGCGGATGACGACGTCGTAGAGCTCTCTCATGGGGGAGTTGTCGAAATAGCTGAAGGCATTCTCTTTTCGTACCTTCAGCTTCTCACCAATCCGTTTGATCGTCATATTCTCCAGCCTGAACCCATCTCCTACAGCGTCCAAGGACTTGAGCTGGTATGTGTCGACCAGATCCATGTTTACGGCCCTAGAGACAATCATATGGAACAAGTGGCAACAGACAGGAGCTGGTAGGTGTCGAGCAAATCCATGTTCGCGCACGTGGTGACAGTCACACAGGCACAACAACAAGCATAGAGACGCACGGCGGGGGGGGGGGGGGGGGGGGGGGGGGGGGGGGGGAGAGAGAGAGAGAGAGAGAGAGAGAGAGAGAGAAAAAAAAAGAGAGAGAGAGAGAGAGAGAGACACACACACACACACACACGCGCGCGCGCGCGCGCGCGCGCACAGAGAGAGAGAGAGAGAGAGAGAGAGAGAGAGAGAGAGAGAGAGAGAAAACAGCCTAATGTGTCCCAGTACAGCTCGGGCACAGTTGAGAGCAACATTCAGTGGCCTCAGAACAGCATTCAGGCTTAAGGCTGCACGTCATATGATGTGAAGCCCCAATTTGTCAAAATCTGTCAAGTTCCTGGCGATCGGCAATTGTCTGCAGCGTATCCTACTGAACAATTGTTAAAGTGGAAATGCACGTTGATGAATATAATTATGATGCATGATAATCATGGTTTTGTGGTTTGTGTTAAGAATGAAAAGGCAGCGTACACACACACGCGTGCGCATGCAGTAAGAAACGAGCTCCCTCCCTCCCCCCCCCCCCCCCAACCAACCCCATCCCCACCCACGTAATAATATTATTTTCAAGCTGTCCTACTGTCCACGCCCCCTGCCCACTTTACTTTCCCTTCTTCTTCTCCGCCCTGCCCCTCTTCGCCCATCACTGTCTGTCTTTGTGTGGACTTGCCCTCGAGTTCGCCTCAAAGGGATGACAGCCCTACGAAGTGATGATAAGGCCCTGGGCGGTCGGTTGGGGGCTGTCAGCAACAGTTTCTCCCCCCCCCCCCCCCCCCCCCCCCCACGCCCTCTCTCCCATGTTAACAAAGACGAGCGAAAGACGAGCGCGAGGTTGACACGTGACGCAAACCACACAACGCCTGGTTTTTCAGCTCGTGTGAAGCAGAGCGTGTCGACACAGATGACATGTTGCACATTACGTGGTCGTTCTTTGCTTTAAGCAACTGTGGAGACAACTTTACGGAGCTACGGACACACACACACACACACACAGAGAATCTGAGAAATGGTGGATACATCATTGACTTTGATATTGATAGAGAGAAAGACTGACAGAGAGGTGGAGAGAGAGACAGAGAGAGAGAGAGAGAGAGAGAGAGAGAGAGAGATTTGATAAATGGCAGATACATTGACATTGATATTCTAGTTGAAATCGTAGCAAAAAACAATAATTGAAGGTTTTTGTGTGTGCACAATTTCACTTTTTTCCTGTTTAGATAAAGGGTGCTTTTGTTAATGTCGTGTATGCCTAATGCATTGATTGCACAGGCACAAATGTTATCTGTACATTTGTGTGTACTTAAGAATATTCATTGCCAAGACAAAATGGTTAAAAAAAAAAAAAAGCAGCAACAACTGGACAAGTGGGAAAGTGAATTCAAAGCTCTGACAGCGAAGAAAGAACAGGGCGAAACAGACTTCAGCACACCTGGTGAACTGGTGATCATAAAGACATTTCTGATCAGTCAAGTATCTGCCATGCAAAATGACCAAAGAGAGAAAATCTAATCAAAGTAAACACACTGCCTGATAACAACTGTCTATGAGAAAAGGAAACCCGGGTTTAGAAACACTTTTGAAAAGATGAAAAGAAAGTTCATAGATTCTCACTCCCCCCACACACCACATCTAGGACCAAATGCAGGTACCTGCATGTGGTCCCCATACTAAAATACACGTTGTTTTTTAAATACATGTGTAATCAGTGTAAATTTTTTTACCTGAAACATGTTTCTCCCATGCTCTCAAATGGCCTTTGCTCAAAGTGTGAATATATTACCATCGCGCTGCAGACACCACCAAAGATACACACGTAAATTCTTGCCGAAGTCGTCAATTTGTTAAAGATAAAGGTGACATGTTCTGGTGTGTTTTCATCAGTATTTGTGCACGAAAAAAAAAGGGGGGTGGGGAAGGAAACAGTGGTCCATGATCTGCATGAAACCGAGGACCACAATGCAAACAAATGAGACAGCAAATGACAATGCTATCAGGGTAGTAGTTATTACTGTAGATTGTGACCACTGTAGACGCTTTGGCGCCAAAGGTATAACGAAACTATAAAAGTGGATCTCCTTAAGGCATGCAAGTCGTTCGTTCACGAAGGAACTTTCAGCAGAGATAACCATGCGGACTTGAAAGAATGACAACCAGCAAGCCCTAGCCACCTTGGGGCGGCCAATACTCGACTGTATGTGTGGGCAGAAGGTCTCCTTGTCTTTCCATTGGTAAGTCGTCAGCTCACTGTTAAGAGAGTGCGTGTTGAAGGACCACCTAGGCTCTTAAGCGAGTTGACAGTAGTCGGCTTTTCAATCTGAACAATCTGCGCGCCCGTTCTGAGCGTTGACTCACAGATGCCGTCATCTCCCTAACGAACTAGCGAACAGGTGGTTAGCTTTAAGCTGGGGAGGAGGGGGGGAGAGGGGGCGTTAAACCACCTGTGGATGAATTGCCCCTCCACTGACGGCCATGGGGGAGGGAAACCTGTCTGACAGGTTGTTGTGGAGGCCTCAAACCAAGTCTATGACAGTTTCAAGGCATGAGGACAAGGAGCCTTAGGCACACACCAAACGGTCGGGACTGATCACCGAGTGAATAAATGCCTCAGAAGGAGAAGGGGGGGGGGGGGAGAAAAATGGGGAATAGGGGAGGTGGTGGGATGGTGCACTTTGTCTGAGATCTGTGAATGTTAATTTTCTGCTGGTTTTTGCTTTCCTTGAGACAAATTTACATCAGAACTGACAAAACAAACAAGGGAAAAAAAAAATCAATCGAAAAAAAAAAACTTACGTAATAAAGATGAAGCAGGGGAAAAGGAGGCCAAAGAATGGCGATAAAACAAAAATTTGACACCAGGATGTTTTTTCTGAACTAGGAACAGACTACAATCCATGGTTATACTGAAACAGAACTAGATACAGATCACTCTTCAATGTTATGCAGGAACGCAGAACCAGCTAGGCCTGCAGATGACACTCCAAGTCTATTTAAAAGCACAGAGTTAGGTGCAGATTACAGTCCAAACTATACCCATACACAGAACTAGGCTCAGATCACTAACCTAGGTTTTACAGAAACACGGAACTAGGTGCGTTTTGCAGTCCTTGACCATACTAACACATAGAACTAGTACAACCCAAAGTTATATTGAAACCTGAACAAAGTAAAGATTAGCATCCCGGGTTATTCTGAAAAAACAGAGCTAGTACAGATTTCAATCCTCAGTTAAACTGAAACACAGAAGCAGGTACATATTACGATCCTTAGTTACGCTGAAACACACAGAACTAGGTACAGATTACAATCCTCAGTTATACTAAAACACAGAACTATGTACATGTTTCAATCTTTAGTTATGCTAAAAACACAGAACTAGGTATATATCACAATCTTTAGTTAAGCTGAAGCACAAAACTAGGTGCAGATTACAATCCTTAGTTATGCTAAAACACAGAAGTAGGTACAGATTACAATCCTTAGTTATGCTAAAACACAAAACTAGGTACAGTTTACAATCCTTAATTATGCTGAATCACAGAACTAGGTACAGATTACAATCTTTAGTTATGCTAAAACACAAAACTAGGTACAGATTACAATCCTTAGTTATGCTAAAACACAGAACTAGGTACAGATTACAATCTTTAGTTATGCTAAAACACAGAACTAGGTACAGATTACAATCTTTAGTATGCTAAAACACAGAACTAGGTACAGATTACAATCCTTAGTTATGCTAAAACACAAAACTAGGTACAGTTTACAATCCTTAATTATGCTGAATCACAGAATTAGGTACAGATTACAATCCTTAGATATGCTAAAACACAGAACTAGGTACAGATTACAATCCTTAGATATGCTAAACACAAAACTAGGTACAGTTTACAATCCTTAGTTATGCTGAATCACAGAACTAGATACAGATTACAATCCTTAGCTATGCTAAAACACAGAATAAGGTACATATTACAATCCTTGGTTGTGCTAAAACACAGAACTAGGTACAGATTACAATCCTTAGTTATGCTAAAGCACAGAACTAGGTACAGATTGCAGTCCTTAGTTATGCTGAAGCACAAAAACTAGTTACATATTACAATTCTTAGTTATGCTAAGACACAGAACTAGTTACATATTACAATCCTTAGTTATGCTAAAACACAGGACTAGGTCAGATTACAATCCCTAGTTGTGCTAAAACACAATTTATAGTTAAACAGAGAACAAGGTACAGATTACAATCCTTAGTTATGCTGAAACACATTATCAGGTACAGACTACAATCCTAGGTCATGCTGAAACACAGAGCAAGGTACAGATTACAATCCTTATTTATGCCAAAACACAGAACTGGGTACATATCACAATTCTTAGTTATGCTAAAACACAGAGCTAGGTACAGATTTCAATCCTTAGTCATGCTGAAACACAGAACTAGGTACAGATTACAATCCTAACTTATGCTGAAACACAGAATGTTATACACATTGAAACCCACGATTATACTGAAACAAATTATTACAAAAGTAAATGATCCAAGGAAGGGAAAATTGGGCCAGGAACAAACAGAGAATTAATCTTCAAATAAAACTGTGTAACTGTGATTTGTTTTTAGTTTGAATAGTTACTTCAAGATTCAGCTGGTTGATGAGAACTTTGACTCAATGTGAATGTATTTATTCAAGCAAAAATATGTTATCTAGTTTTCTTTCTTTCTTTTCTGTGCACTAAATAGAATTTTGCATTTGTTTTACGTTTGCGTTCCCTTGGCATTAGAGTGGAAACAGCAAATACCAGTATCGTTCTTTGTCATTGTGCACCTCCTTCTCTCCACAAATCAACCCACATCCTCCCCTCCCCTTCCCCCCACCAACACCTCCCCTCCATCCCCCAACTCCCCCATCCACCCACGTCCCTCATCAGTGTCGTCACTGAGCCTAAGCTCATAGGGACAAAATTTGGAAAGAGAGGGGGTTAGTTACTTCCAAGGATACAGACAGAGTACAGGACTAGCCACAATGCATTCTTGGTTTTTCTTCAGGCGAAAACAAATAACATTTTGGACAGTGACAAGAAGAACATGGAACAACTTAGCCTCTCCTGTTCGTCTCCCAACTCAAAAATGACCGTCAGATGGAAACGAGAGGATTATGGGTGAGGAAGTAGTAGTGAGGGGGTGGAGGGAGGGGGAGGGGGAAAAAAAAAGAAAAATGAAGGGAAGGGCATGTGAAACGATCATTAATAAAATAAATATTTTTTGTCAATTGAAAAGCAAATAAATAAGATCATAATAATACTAATAATAATGAAAAATAAGATTAAATAAAGAATATATATATTTTTTTAATGAATAGATAGATGAGTAAAATCAAATAATAAGAAGATAAATAACATGAAATAAATAAATATATGAATAACTTCTGTATGCAGTGGGTAGTGGGGGCTATGGGTGGTGGTGGTGTGTGTGGTATGTGTATATATGTGTGTGTTGTGGAAGATTATGCTGACTGGTGTGGATGTGGTGGGAATGTATATTTGTGTTACTGTTGGATGTTGATGCCTTGGGGCTGGAGCGTACCAAGTTTGGCAATAAGATGGGTCTCTCTTGATGTCAGTTCAAAGCTGTCACTCTGTGATTGCCAGAATGCCAAGACTTTCACATGGTTGATGTTGTGTTGGGGGGTTGAAGTGTAGGGCAATGGGTTTGGGTCGGTGGTGCGGATGTCAGCCAGGTGTTCACAGATGTGTGTCTCCAGTGTGCGGGATGTTTCCCCTATATAGATCTTGCCTCTGGCTCTGGCAGGAGAATGTGCGTTTAATAGTGAAGGAGTCCTTGGGGCCCTGTAGGATGGTGTCAGGTGTGGTGAGGGGGAAGATTTTGCGATTAGGTTTTGAGCAGGGGTGAGTACCTGGTGGTGTGGAGATTCTATTCAATTTGGACTGCACGAGAAGATCTTTTAGTTTTTTTTCATCACGTTTGAATGTGATCATGGATCTGGTATGGAAGACAGGTTTGTGGTTTTGTACGATGTGCCAATTGGATTTGAGAATCCTGCAAATGTGGAGGGTGTATGGGTGGAAGAGGAGGAGGCAGGCGGTAGGTCTGTCTGTCTCCTTTGAATGCTGGGTTTCCAGAGCAGATGTTCTGGATATGGCTGTGGTGTGGCTGAGAGCTTCGTTGATGATGGAATGGGGTATCCACAGTTTGTGAAAAATTCTGACAATTTGGCTGCTTGTATATGGAAGGCTTCTTCGCTGGAGCAAAGTGAAAAGTGGTCGAGTGAAAATGTCAGAGTTCTGTGTTGGTGGGGGCCTGGGTATGTTTTCGAGTGTCGCCATCCAGCGAAGTTTCCTAAAGAATCTTTCCACATCAAGGTGGTTTTGGTGTCTATTGGTGGTGGGCTGAGTAGGGATGAATTTCAATCCTTTTGCCTAAACTGATCTTTCATCGTCAGAGAGGGGAAGATTCTCAGGGATGCAGTGGACAAGCTGGTGGTGGTGATCAGATGTGGTAGTGTGGTAAGGATTGTGGGTTGAGGAGGCTGAGTGGTCAGGGCGAATTGTTGTGTTTTGTGTTGTAACTGTGAGAGTTTGTCTTGTTTGGTCTGATTGCAGTGGTTGTGAATAAGTTGGTTATGTGTCTGGATGAGCTGTCTGAGTTTGGAGGCAGAGGTTATGGGCATGATAATTGTAGTTTGTTGTTTGAAATGTTGAAGAAGGTTGGAGAGAGATTTCAGGGTTGAACTGAGTGTTTTTATATGTGCCAGCATGAGTTTATGGCTGGCTTGGAAGAACATCTTTATGGTGGTAGTGACGAGAGTGGTGTTACGGAGGTTGGATGGGGTGTGGGAAAGCCATGAGGAATGATGCGAAGTTTAAGGTATTGTTTAAGAAAGTTCAGATAGGATGCTGATTTGGTTTTCTGAAACTGTGTTTTGGCATAGCCTACTGCAAACGGCTGGATGGTGGGTGGCAGAAACTGAATGGACTTGCAGAAGCTGGCATGAGTACGGGAGAGAAAATTTGGGTGGTTGGCATTGTGTTGTGGTGATAGCTGTCGTTGAGCAGGTAGTGGGACAAAGAAGAGTTGGGGGATCAAGAATGCCGCCTTTATTTGGGCAACAGCGTGAGATTCACTATGAATTCCAACCGTTTTCTTGTATAAATTTGTGACTGTTGAGTCAGTTAAGGCTGTTCGACTTTTCAATGGAATGCGACTTCATTTCCTTGATTCAGCGTATATCATAAACCCGTCTTTCTTGCGAAAGTTTGGCAAAATACATTGTCTACCTACAGGCAGGCGGCTTATGTTGTTCCTGTGTGTAGTAGTATTTGTTGATTTTAATGTGCACCTCGGCCTGGTCCAAATCGGACTGAATGGTCCAATCTTCACAAAGTGTAAAACAAGACTTGTTGCTACATTTTAGTATAGGCTAATGTCATTTCACATGACTTCACCTGTTTGTAAAGCAATCATCGTGATGTAGGTGATTCAAGTCTGAAGGACAAAGACAAGTTTGTTATATTAACGCTGCTGCCGAAATGGCGGGCAAGGTTTCAACAACATCTTTGTCATGCTGCGAACTTTGATAATGTTAATGCGTTTACTTGCTTACAACATGCCAACGTCCTGTCTGCCACAGAAACACAAACGCATTCACCCACAAACAAAATGCACACAGACACGGACAACCGAGATCTGTGATTAACACCGATACACTTGCTTACACATGCTGGTCCAAGAAACGAAATTATGGACTACAGATAAGAAGCAAATGACCAAGCAGAATCACGGACAAAAACAGGGGGCCCTCAATTTTTCTTCTCTCTCTCTCTCTCTCTCTCTCTCTCTCTCTCTCTCTCTCTCTTTTCTTCATGTTTTTTTTTTTCTTTTTTTTTTTTTTTTTTTTTTTTTTTTTATTTTTGACATCATAACCTACCTGACGTCACCGACATAGTGTGTCTGCCAAGACAGTCTGACACGAGTCCTGCTCACCATGTGGATGAAGTGGTCACCCCATACAGATCCTGCGCCACCTCAAAGGCCGAGTTACCGTGACCTGACAAAACAAAGAAAACGAAGACTTCATTGCCTCCATGTTCGCAACCGTCAATTAAATAAGAAACCGTGACCTGTTGAACGAGGGGAAGGAGGGGGGGGGGGGGGAGATGGACAGGGAGGGAGGGGTAATAGAAGGAACGAAAAGAGCGAGGGAAGAGGGGAACGTGGTGAGGGAGAGACACAGGGATGTAGAGAGAGGGGTTGGGTAGGGAAAACGGTCGGTAAGGTGTATATGCCTTGACCCAAATCCATTTCTTAAAAAAAAAAAACCGTTTTCTCTCTCTCTCTCTCTCTCTCTCTCTCTCTCTCTCTCTCTCTCTCTCTCTCTCTCTCTCTCTCTTCAAACATTCTCTGCATGGAGCAGTCTGTCTTTTCAAGCAATCTCTGCATGGAACAGTCCGTCTTTTCAAGCATTCTCTGCATGGAGCAGTCTGTCTTTTCAAGCAGTCTCTGCGTGGAACAGTCTGTCTTTTCAAGCAATCTCTGCATGGAACAGTCCGTCTTTTCAAGCATTCTCTGCATGGAACAGTCTGTCTTTTCAAGCAGTCTCTGCGTGGAACAGTCTGTCTTTTCAAGCATTCTCTGTATGGTACAGTCTCTCTTTTCAAGCATTCTCTGTATGTAACAGTCTCTCTCTTGGCACTCATTCTCACGATTCTTCAAGTCGTCTCTCAAGACTATGTTTTTCACCGATTCAGTCTCAATCTTTTTTTTGCCTTAAGTTGTGTGTGTGTGTGTGTGTGTGTGTGTGTGTGTGTGTGTGTGTGTGTGTGTGTGTGTGTGTGTGTGTGTGTGTGTGTGCGCGCGCGCGCGCGTGCCTGCGTGCGTGCGCGTGAGTGCGTGTGTGTGTTGTGTATGTGACGGGTCTCCGACGCTCCCCCTCGTTATTAAAATATGATTATCATATGCACGGGGTATAGACAGAAGCATTTACGCTTTCACAACCGAAATGCGCTCTCGCATAGGCGCACGCACTCTGTCACTCACATCGGGCCCACACAAAGGTGACGGAAAAACCAATAACATTTCATAGAAAGTAATCAAACTTTATTTAACCTGACTCCGAGCCCCCACCCGTCACTACAACACACACCTATCTGTATTATACAAAAATGTAAACATCACACAGATAGTCTCATAAATCGCATCCCCTGTTCCTCAGTTATTCTTACTTAACCAGGAAAGATAATATTCCACTATTCTGTTTGCACACATAAACTTAAGAACAAATGAAACGTCCATAACTTGCCAGCACTCCTCGGTTGACCATCAGTTTCTCTCATCCCACTTTGCGACTACGAGCTGAAGCTGCCACACTGTTGTGTCCTCCCGATGGACAAATCCCAGTTGGGGGACACTGGCAACGTAGCTCGCGTTGCGCCCTCAGATCGAGTCTCTCGGACTCCACCGAACTCCGCCCTCTCCACGGAAAGGGCTCCTGTCGGCCTCTCCCACAGGTCTTCACTGGCTGCAAACACCCCACCGTTGTCTGGCAGCTCCCTGTCTAGACTCCAACAGGCTGACACGTCTTGCTGTCGACCGCCCCCACACAGGAGACAATTCTAGTCGTCGGCTCCGAGGCTACAGCAACCTCCACTGTCTTACGTCCCCACCCAGGAGACAACGAGGCGACAGCAAATCTCCGCTTTACGCTGTATTTTCTTGAGCCCTCAGCAAGACGGGATGAGCTCACTTCCCCTTATGTGAATCACACACTTCCTGGTTTTCCGAGCATCTTATATTCATTCTCAAAGAAAGAGAGAACCCATGTTTAACTGGTTCAACCAATGGATTGATTGGCACACACACACATCACACGATTTGTACCAATAACTCCCCAAGTTATTTTTATTCCGCGCCAATGGAATCACTAGTCACCTACACATACACACACACACACAGCTGCTAGCGCCAACCAAGACTTGGGTACCAAGTGGTAAATGCATAACCTCCTATTCAAACTCATGTTCGATTCCCCAAAGCTACCCATTGTACCAACAGCCTGGACTTCTCTACCAGCCAGGACTGATGCTTCAAGTATCTACTACCTCTATAGACAACAAGGTGCACACCACTCAATAGGCCGAAGCCTTCCATTCATTCCTCAGAACAAGAACGACTGAATGGTCGCTGTACTCTGCCTGCAGGCTGACGGTCACCTGACATGACTGCCTTCCTTTCAGCCCCACTGGAGAACCCAGTGAATAGCCAGCCAGTGGCGGACATTCTCCTTTACCAAGGACCGGCAGATCGGCAACTACTTGTTACTATCCCTTGGACATGCGAAACACTTCCCAGTAACTGTCCCTCCTTCAGTATACGACTTGGGGTATTCTCCACTGGTAATGCCTGAGTTCGCAGACTTGTAGAAACCCGAGGAACTTGCTCTCAACAACAGCAAAAAACTACCCTTAATTTGCCTAAATGCTCGAGAACATTCGGCTGACTCATGATAGTGTGAATATTGCATTCCAGAACGCAATTTGACATTTATACGCAACCGTGGAACGACTAGACAAGGAGATCCTTACTTACAAACTGAACCATGAAAATCTTTACAGTTATGATTGGGCAATCCTTACTGTTTCGATTGGGCCATGAAATCGATATTGTTACTACTGGACCATGAAATCCTTTCTGTTACGATTGGCCTACGTAATCCTTATCGTTATGACTAAGCCACAAAATACTGGTACGACTAGGTCATGAAATTCTTACCGTTACGATTGGGCCGGATGTCCACACTGTTACGACTGGGTCATGAAATCCGTACTGTTACAATTGAGCCGTGAAATCTTTGCTGCTACGATTGGGCCATGAAATCCTTTTTATTACGACTGGGTCAGAAATATACACTGTAACGACTCGACCATGAAAAGTAGAAAGAAACTCGTGGAGAGCGTGGCAGCAGAGAGTCCTCAGAAGAGAAGAGCCCCCTTCAAGTAAGTGTTTCGGCCCTTATCTCCTGACACTCTAGGGGGGTTGGGCCACACCCCGATTCATGACTCCGGGATGTCCCTCTGCTGCCCCTTTTTTTCCATCTTGGGACGAGCCACGGCTGGGATTCGAACCCGTGCACCTCTGGACATGCTCATTTCCACTTAATGAATCGCGCACTAACCACTGAGCACTGGAACACCTGATATTTGTAGGAAAGTTAAGCCTTATGAAGTTCATTTTTGTTCCTCCTTGACCAGATCCAGCTTGAACACCTCTCTGCCGCTTCTGCCAAAAAACTTACTGTTGCCATTAGGGCGTGACATCCTTACTATTTTGACTGTGTCAGAAATATACACTGCAACGACTCTACCATGAAAAATTTACTGTTACGATTGGCACATAGAAAAAGAAATACCCGAAGGTGCAGGGGAGGACCCAGAGAAGCACTGTCTTCACCTGCCTTTAGAGCAGTCCTGTACCACCCTTGGAGGCCTGCGGTGTGTTGACGATGGATACAGGCACACGCAGGACACTCCATTAAGATATCAAGGGACATAACTGCTCCTGAACAGAGGTAAATCAGACTACAGGATGCAACTCATATCAGCCTTAAAGTAGCATTCCCATGGGTGTACCAGCCCGTATTCATGACTGCAGAGCCCACCGGCGAAAAACACCACCCTCC
This sequence comes from Conus betulinus, assembly GCA_016801955.1. Classification (NCBI taxonomy): domain Eukaryota; kingdom Metazoa; phylum Mollusca; class Gastropoda; order Neogastropoda; family Conidae; genus Conus; species Conus betulinus. Next base: position 629,277 of record JADBJO010000046.1, on the reverse strand, counting down.
AGCTGTCGAGCACACCCCACAGACCCAACCACCCCTGCCCAAGGACAGATGAAGACAGTGCCACTCCAGACACAGCCAAGCTTTCGCCATACGGTCTTATGTGCCTTCGAAAGAGAATTGGCACATAAAATATTTACTGGTGCGATAGGGCCATGAAATCTCTATTGTTACGATTAGGCCATGAAAACCCTACTGTTACAACTGAGCCATGAAATTCTGACTGTTACGACTGGCCATGGAATCCATACTGTTACAATTGGGCCATGAAATCCCTACTGTTATGATCGGGCTATGAAATCGTTACTGTTTAGACTGTCCTTACCGTTACGATTGGGCCATGAAATCCCTGCTGTTATGATAGGGACATGAAATTCTTACTGTTACGACTGGGCCATGAAATCCTGACTGTTACAACTGGGCCATGAAATCCTGACTGTTACGATTGGGCCATGACATCCTGACTGTTACGATTGGGCCATGACATCCTGACTGTTGCGATTGGGCCATGACATCCTGACTGTTACGATTGGGCCATGACATCCTGACTGTTACGATTGGGCCATGACATCCTGACTGTGACGACTGGGCCATGAAATCCTGACTGTTACGACTGGGCCATGAAATCCTGACTGTGACGATCGGGCCATGAAATCCTGACTGTGACGATCGGGCCATGAAATCCTGACTGTGACGATTGGGCCATGAAATCCTGATAGTTACGATTGGGCCATGAAATCCTGACTGTGACGACTGGGTCAGAAGTCCTCACTCTTATGACAGGGTCAAGAAATCCTTGCTGTTACGACAGGGTGATGAAATCCTCACCGTCACGACTGGGCCATGAAATCCTTGCTGTTACGACTGGGGCATTAAACCTGTACCGTGACGATTGGATCAGAAATCATTACTGTTTTGAATAAGCGATGAAGCCTTTGATGTTGCGACTGGGCCATGAAATCCTTATTGTTACGACTTGAGCCATGAAATGCTTACTGTTACCAATGGGCCATGAAATCATATATTTTACAGCTGAGCCATCAAATATGAGAGAGAGAGAGAGAGAGAGAGAGAGAGAGAGAGAGAGAGAGAGAGAGAGAGAGAGAGAGAGAGAGAGAGAGAGAGAGAGAGAGGCCGGGGGAGAGAAGAGACTGACTAGGGGGAGGGAGCAGTCGATGGAGAAAAAAGAAACATGGGCCAAACGGGGGAGGGGGGGGGGGGGATAGAGGGAGGGGGGTTGAAGGAGGAAACGAAGGCAATAGGGTAGGAGAAAGATGAGGAAATGGAGAGAGACCAAGAAGAAGAAAGAGTTCACTCACACACACACACACACACACACACACACACACACACACACACACACACACACACACACACACACACACACACACACACACACACACATATATATATATATATATATATATATATATTTTTTTTTTTTTTATTATTAAAAATAGTATGATAAAAGGAAGTTTCGTTTATCATAGATTTTTAAAACTTCCTTTTATCATACTCATTTTATCATACCATTTTATCATACTATTTTTAACAGATGTTGCTCCCCAAGGGGTTGAGCACCTTAAGATTTTTATTAGGCGTTTTAGCAGTATTTTATATATATATATATATATATATATATATATATATATATATATATATATATATCCACAGCTGTATCCGAACAACAGGATTAAAACAATGAAGGGAAATGTCGTTCAATTCATAAAGGCATGGGTATACATACAAGAGACAGGAAAAGAGGGGAAGGGTGGTAGAGTAGAAGAGGGGTATAGGTGGTGTGATGGAGGAGGGGTGAAGCACGTTAGTTGTCGAACAAAGACGAGAGAGAAGGGGGTAGGTGGGGGGGGGGGGGGAAGGCTAGGGAGGGGGGAGGGGGGTTAGAAAACGAGGGAGGGGAAAATGGGGGCAATATACGTGATACGTTCCCAGAGGGATGAAATATTTTCATTCTTAGGGACTGATTTTAAAATAGGAGGTGTGTGGGGGAGGGGGGGGGGGGGCAGTTGCAGTGGTGATGGCGAGACCATGACAAACTGTAACAAACCCTTTACAGTTACCACATATAACCCTTTGTAAGTGTGAACAACAGGAAAGGACAGGGTCTGTGGTGGAAAAGGGTAGGGGTCAAACAGTGTATTCAAATTAGATGTATTTTATATATTTCATACATAACATTTTCTGCGTGTATCAAGAGATGTACGAGAGGGAAGGGGTGGGGAGGGTAGACCAAATAGCGAGGGGAGAAGGGGGACGGGGTTGGCGAACTGGGAGGCAGAGAGAGGCGAACTGATATTTAAAATCCAACGAAGCCTAATGCATAAGAGTAAATGTACATAAAATGGGGAAAGGGAGGGGCTGGGGTGGTGGCGGTGGTATGGCGGAGTATTAGGGGAGCGTTGATCGTTTTCCATGGGCTTTTCACCAACAGAAAAGCCGACCCGGAAACGACTAGTATATATGTGTGTGTGGTGGTGGTGGTGGTGTGTGTGTGTGGGGGGGGGGGGGGGGGGGGAGGGGTAGGAACGAAAAAGGATGAAAATAAGGACGGGACTGTGAAGGCCATTCAAAATACATTTTCCAGTAAAATTCATTGTCTTATAAAATAACACACCTGTAAGATAAAAAAACGTTTTAAAAAAAGCGCGCGCACGTGCATACACACACATGCACGCACGCACACACACACGCGCGCGCGCTTTTTTAAAAAGTTTGTATCTTACAGGTGTGTTATTTTATATTTTTTTGTTACGTGAGCGAGCGCGCGCGCGCGCGTGTGTGTCTGTGCGTAACATAGGAGAAAAAAAGTTTGTGGCTGTAGTTAAACTTGTACAGATTTGTTATCAAACGTCCGTAATCAAGTCGGTTTATATGTGAAGATAAAACTGTTGTTTCCCACGGGGGAAAAGGAAAGTAGATAAGGACGGTAAGAATTATTTCCTATGTATTTGTTTTGTAACAGAATAAGGAAAATAAGAAATGTCAAGTTTTATGTGAATAGAAATGTTTATCATTTCATGGAAATAGGTACGACTCCATATATGTAATCACTTCATGAATATCAACTTCGCAATTATCATTTTAAAAAACAAACAAACAAACAAACAAAACTTTGAAATACTCTTCCTGAACGGGTACTTGAGGTATTGTCTAGTATAGCACCAAATCAACAGGCCTCTTCCGGTGACACGTTTCGTATGTCCATCAATTTACCTGAAAAATCGGTTCGTTTTGAATGTGTTAATCCCTAATGGCTGAAAAACAAAAGCGATGAAAACCTTTTTGCTGAGAGGGAAATGAACAACACACACACGTAATATTTTGTAGGTTTAGCATTAATAGCAAGGACCTGAGAGGACAGGGTCTCCACGGAATGGTTTACTCTTAAAGTTAGGACGACTTCAAAAGAAACCCTGTGGTAGGAACGGGGAGAAAGAGCAGCGGGTCGGGGGGGGAGTGGAGAGAGAGAAGGGTGGCATGGTCGTGGTTCCGGATGACGCGGACAGGGGAAGTTTCTACCTTCTGTGCCTGAAGAGTTAGAATGGGATCACTTTTAAAAAAAAAAATTACAGGGTTCCTAGTATTCAGATTACACCATTACATAAACTGTCACTTACCCAGTATCATGACGTTTTTGCCTTCATAGTCGTTAGGATCGATGCTCATGTCCTCATAGCCCGATAGCGAGCTCAATGCCCCTCATCTTGGGGATATGGGGTTTCCACATGCCCGTGGCAACCACCAGGACTCTGTATTACAGAGCAACAGCAGAGACACTAAGTAACAACCGAGCACAACGTCATATGTCTCTCTACCTCACCATCACTCTCACCACAGGGGGTAAGCACCTCCACACAACGTCGCAAGTCTCTCTACCTCACCATCACTCTCACCACAGGGTAAACACCTCCACACAACGTCGCAAGTCTCTCTACCTCACCATCACTCTCACCACAGGGTAAGCACCTCCACACAACGTCGCATGTCTCTCTACCTCACCATCACTCTCACCACAGGGTAAGCACCTCCACACAACGTCGCATGTCTCTCTACCTCACCATCACTCTCACCACACAGGGTTAGCACCCCTCCACACAACGTCACATGTCTCTCTACCTCACCATCACTCTCACCACAGGGTAAGCACCTCCACACGCCACCATTAGCAACAACTTAAGTCTCTGTAACGATAACAACACTAGGACTCTGTATTACAGAGCAGCAGCAGCGCAGACACTAAGTTAACAACACTGAACACA
>JADBJO010000046.1:612500-622500 GCA_016801955.1 Conus betulinus | reverse complement strand
TGGTGCCAGACCGCTGTTGGCTGTCCTCTCTTTACCAACCACTTGGTTTTCGGTGACGGGTTTCACGGGCACACCTTGAAGACGGCAGTTTGGCACCGTGACCCAGTGACCTCAGACGGCGACTTCCACTGTGGGTGGTACTGAAGTTTGACTGGTCTGTTTCCTGTATGTTTAGAGTGAAATCATTCCATTGCTTGAATGTAAGCATTTGCCCACCCTTAAACCGACGTTCGTATGCTTCAGACTCGTCAGTTTAACACTATCAGTTGTAAAGTGTATTGAACAGACAGCCAACCCATGAACAAGAAGCAGAATCAACCAGATCAACAGATGATTTTGAGTATCTTCTTTGTATGCAATGGACCTCCAAGTAGCGAAAGACGAGGATTCTGATTCTGGAAAAAAGAAATCAGAAAGAAAAGGGTTAGCGCCACAGATACAGACAAACTGATTACAGGACAAACCACGGTGTTTTGTCCTGTAATCTTTTTGTTTGTATCTGCTATTTTCCTCAGGCACTTCGAACATTTACCGCTTCTTCGTCCGTAAATATAGGTCACCCTGTCGTATAAACGGGTGGAAACGATGTCAGAGCTGTAAAATTGCACTTTAATGCCAGTAAAAGTTTCTTGCAGCTCCTGATCCTTGACAGCTGTTTGAAAATGGCCGTTGCTTTTCAAAGAACATCAAGGAAGGATCAGACTTTAGGACATATGAACCCTCTGATAAGTAAAGTCATTCTATTAAGAATCTTCAAGTGGGTCGAACAGGAGGAAGATGGAACAGTGAAGTTCCAGATATATCTGAACAGCGAGTCACCGGCATGCAGCGTGGCCTGCTGTATGTGAGCATCACCTGAAGGAGGAGTATGACGTGGGACTTAGCTCTCAGAATCAGTTGAAGTGAAGAGATTACAGAGGAGATGCGAAGTGACGAGCACTGGGTTACGAGTCCGCCACTGGATAGCACGGACACAGAACGATTCGAAAGCAACACGCTTGACCCCGAGGTCTTCACTATGCGAGACAAACGAAGAAACAAACCATCAAAAATTAAAAAAAGGGAAAAGAAAAAGAAAAAAAAGTAGCGAGGCTGGTCCGTTTAAGTGGACTTGTCAGTTGTTTTTTTTTTTAATCTCGTTTTATTCCCTTCTTTATCTATCTACTCGTTTTAGCTTACTTATCATATCATTCATATTATCAAAAATGTAGAGGGAAGAGGATCACTTTTCACTCTTAACAGTGTCCTGCTCGCTCCCACAGCTAACTGACGCCTTCCGGGCGAGAGAGATATTCAGTTGGCCGAGTTGCCCTATATGGTAACAAAAAGCCTGCTAGTTTCCTGCAGTTCGCTTTTCAACAAGGTCGACCTACTGCTTGAATGTAGCATTTGCCGACCCTTGAACCGACGTTCGTATGCTTTACACTTGCCAGTTTAACACCATCAGTTGTAAAGTGTATTGAACAGACAGCCAACCCATGAACAAGAGGTAGAATCAATCAGATCAACAGATGATTTTGAGTACTTCCCTTGTATGCAACGGACCTCCAAGTAGTGAAAGACGAGGATTGTGATTCTGATAAAAAAAAATTAAAAAAGAAAAGGGGTTAGTTTGCGCCCCAAAAACAGATTACAGGACAAAACACGGTGTTTTGTCCTGTAATCTTTTTGTCTGTATCTGTGGTGATAGCTAACCCCTTTTCTTCCTATATTTTGCTTCATTTTCTGCCCTCAGTCACTTCATTTTAAAACTAAATCTGAAAACAAAGACTGATTTTGTTTCCCCGCTACATCTTTGATGTCATCACACCATTATCATCTACTAACCCTTACACCCCCCCCCTACCCCACCCCTCCCTCTTCCTTCCCCACTCCATATATTTTTTTCAAATAAGTAATGATCAATCTGTTCACACTTTCCATCCATCTACAAAAGGACGCTATCCATGTGCAGTTTAGTCACTGTTCCTTGTCCCTTTTCTAATCACTTTGGTTTGTCTAATCCGTATAAACCTTCAAAGTCGAAACGCGTTGCTTCTGTCTTGTCGTATGTTCGCCCTATTCCACTGGAGAAAGAAAATGCGTCCAGCCATCGTATGGCCTCAGTGGTTGGCTGGGCTATGAACAACGTGACCTGACCAGAAGAGAGGCCCACTGGCACGTGGAACAAGCTGTTGTTCCAGCGGTGGAGAGTCACATCACAGATGTTCAGAACAACCTCTGAGGGAGGCTCATGGGTCATTCATGGACTGAGCGAATGCCGCAAAGTGCACAATGATCACCGCCACAACACTTACAGCGAAACATGACAAGTAAGCCCGGTTGACAGGGGGCAAGGCGGAATAATGCATCACAGTGAGAGGGAGGGAGGGAGAGAGAGAGAGAGAGGGAGGGAGAGAGAGAGAGAGAGAAAGACAGACAGAGAGGGAGAGAGAGGGGGGGAAGGGAGGGAGTCAAACAGACAGACAGACAAAGAAAAGAGATGAGAAAAGACAGAGAGAGAGGCAGAGACACAGAGAGAGAGAGACAGAGAGAGAGACAGACAGACAGACAGACAGACAGAGAGAGAGAGAGAGAGAGAGAGAGAGAGAGAGAGAGAGAATAGAGAATACGAATACGAATAATTTATGCAGTATAGGCCAAAGCCCTAACTGAAGGGGGTAACACATATAGCAATCGAATAGAAAAAAAAAGATAAGAATTGTTTTTACTCTGAATATTGTATCAAATCCATACTTACTTGCATAAGACGAATTAACAATGCAACAAGTTAACTGTACACATACTAAATATTGCTATGCATAATCTTTTCGAAGCTTCTAGATAAACGTTTCCAGTTTTAAAAGTGAGGCTTTATTTCTTGACAACAGCTGACCAAATCAAAAGTTACATGGATTATTAGAATATTTCGGTTTAATTAGTTTCTATAGGTCATGAAGAATGGGACAACAAAACAAGAAATGAATTTCGTCCTCTTTAGCTCTACTATACATGAGTAGAAGAGCAGAACGAGTAACACTTCTACGGCGACACCGTCCCACTCGGTTTTTCAACTTAATGATGGGGATCCGCATGACGATTTTGAAGCGTTTCCGCCTGAGCGTGAAAGAAATATATACTGTCACAAAGTAAACACACACAGCCTTCAAAGTCAGTGGTCCATACGGCATTGCGCGAGAGAAAGTCACGGGCTCAGTATCGAGACACAATTCAATGGAGGCGCGGGAGAAAACACCAGCCAAAAGGAGAGCTCATACAGGCTTGTCCGATCGACTCTATCATCCGATAGTGCACGCACGCACGCGTGAGAGAGAGAGAGAGAGAGAAAGAGAGAGAGAGAGAGAGAGGAGAGAGAGAGAGAGAGAGAGAGAGAGAGAGAGAGAGAGAGAGACGGTGGGGGGAAGAGGGACGTCGGGAGGAGGTAGGGGAGGGGAAGAGAGGAAAATGGAATACAGAGAAAGATAAGGGAGTAGTATCATTCAATTCTTCACGTAAAGTCTGCTTTCTGAAGTTCCACAGATTCCTTTCTCTCAGGACCATTCAAGATTATTTCTCTTTTTAAAAAATCCACTCCTGCAAATCTCTTACTTTTTTCCCCGAATGAGGTGCAAAGTAGTTTTACCAAATCACCAGTCGTCTTGGTGCAGTGATTGTTTGTGGGACTATTTGGCCTACGCCAGCTCCTAATAACCAGAAGTTGATTGTGCCAGAGTGTCAGACGGAAACACAAAGACAGTCGAGTTTCATCCGCTCAACAGTTATGTCCCTGAAAGTATGGCTCCGGTTTCCTGACCAGGCTGCAGGTGCGTGTATCTCTCGGGTATGGCTGACACTAGCAGAACATACGATGAAGGGAAGCGTAGAGTACAGCCCTGTTGTGAAGTCTGAGACCAAAACGAAAACTCCAAAGCATCAACTTCATCTTCGCTGATCGTTATCAACAAAAAGTCTCAGGGTCTGTCGTGGTTGACGAAACAGATACACGCCCATAGCTCCAAGCAAATGGTGCAAATTGGGCAAGGAGGATGAGACAATGGGACAAACAAATTTTTACCGAGTCAAGCCACTGATATGTAATACGAACATGAATTTGATTACCACCATAGACAAAAAACGAACAACAAATCAAACAAGAGGAGTCTTACGTGAAGAGCAGCGAATCGTCATCCGACAACAGCGAGTTCCAGTCATGACGCAGGTTGAATTCCTTGTTCGTTACCCCCGTGTTCCGCTTGTTGATGCTGATCAGCTTTCTGTGGCGAGGGTAGGTCTCAAAAAAATGTCCTGAAAAGAAAGGTGTGGTGAGGGTACGTCTCAAAAATGAACTGAAAATAGAGGTATGGTGAGGGCAGGTCACAAAGATACGAAAAAAAGCCCTGAAAAATAATTAAAAGCCTCTGCCTCCTCTCTCTCTCTCTCTCTCTCTCTCTCTCTCTCTCTCTCTCTCTCTCTCTCTCTCTCTCTCTCTCTCCCTCCCCCCCTCTCTCTCTCTCTCTCTCTCTCTCAATTTATCTCACAAAAGTATTTCAATATTTCAATAATCTTTGCCTTTTCAAATATTTCTTGTATAACGATTGGTTCATCCACTTTCACATGAGATGCTATACGCGGGAACATACTCAGCTGCTGCCAGAACATACCAGGTGGAGGGCGCGCCTAACGATTCAGGACGGTATTTAGTCTAGGCCCTAGTGTGTGTGCTTGAACAATGTTTTTCCTCAGACAGATGAGGGATAACAGGTCAGTGAAACTATTTTTCTTTTTCATACATTGAAAACAAATATGTTTAACGTCGCGAAAGCCCTTCAGTGGCTTCGATAAAACATCAGGGTGTTTGCCGCGCTCAGTCTCGGCACCAACCGGCTGCTTCAGTTTTGGCACCGACACCGACAGGCCTTCCAGTGCCAGTCATGTCTAGTTGAGACCATGAGCCCAAACACAAGGGCAGCTCCTAGTCTGCCGACTCTTGAGACAAAATTAAAAAAAACTCATTGTGAATTTGGATGTCAAATGGCAACAGCAATTCGACTCTCTCAGAAGTCGAATTGATTCAGGTGCTCTTGACCGCCATGAAGAGGGAGAAGCAATAGAAGCAGGCAAAGGTGTAGAGCCCCTGCGCAAAAAAGCCTTACCGACTGGGGATGTGAATGTGAGGGCATATCATCAGGAGGAGAATGGTCCACCAGTGAAAAAACAGCCCACATAAATGTTCTAGAATTGAAAGCTGCTTTGTTAGCATTACAGAGTTTTCAAAAGAAACTGAAAAGAAAGCATGCCAGACTGATGGGTGACAACACCACTTGTGTGTCTTGCATTCAACGCATGGGCGCAAGTCATTCAGAGGTCTGTAATTCCTGTCTGTTGAACTATGGTCATGGTGTGTAGACAATGACATGTGGCTTAGTGCTGCTACATTCCAGGTAAGCTGAATGTTATTGCAGATTATGAATCCAGACACATTAACATGGATGCAGAATGGAAACTCAACAACAGTCGCCCTCAGGGCAGCATTCCAAGAATTAAGCATTTTGCCAACCATTGACCTGTTTGCTTCCAGGCTGAACAAATAGATGGACAAATATGTGTCATATAGACCTGACCCAGCTGCTTTTGCTGTTGTTGCATTCAGTATCTCGTGGAAAAACATGACTGTGTATGTTTCCACCTTTCAGTGTGGTGACACGAGTCCTTCAGAAGGTTCAGCAGGACAAGGCCATGGGGGTGCTAGTGGCGCCGGACTGGCCAACACAGGTATGGTACCCAACACTCCAGCGACTGTTGGTGGCCCCACCCATGAGTCTCCCCGTGCAGGACCAGGCTTATATATCTCCCCAGCCAGCCAGGGGCCATTCATCCCCTGATACAGCAAAGGCGTCTGAACCTGCTAGTCTGCAAGATCTGCGGCTAATCTACCAGCAAGCTGGAATGACAAGGGAAGCAGTGGACCTTCTGATGGACTCATGGCGTCCGTCCACTGCCAGAGCATATGACAACATTAGAAAGTGGCAGAAATAATATGTAGCAAGAATTCAGATCACAGTTCCATCACACATAGACGTAGCAAACTTTCTTGCAGAGCTGTACAAGACAGGAGCAAACCCACAGCACCATAAATTTAGCATGAAGTGCAATTTCTGTCTGTCTAAGCACCCAGGGAAAGGATCCTATGGGTAGTCATCCAGTTATATGTCGTATAGCTATGGGAGCATTTGAAAATAGGCCATCCTTTCCAAAATATCAGGAGGTATGGAACATTGATTCAGTAGTTCAATATCTTGCAGGCTGAGACACGGTAGAGAAACTAGATCTCAAACACCTTACCCCAGACTGGCAATGATTCTAGCACTAGTGTCTGGGCAGAGAGACCAAACACTCCATGCACTGAATGATGAAGATGTACAAATTAGTGAAAGGAAGTGTAGGATAACATACAGTTCAGTGCTTAAGCAGGCCAAACCAGGGAAGCATGTAAAACCTTTAGAAGTAATTTGTTTTCCAAATCAAAAGCTGTGTGTCGTACATATGCAAGAATACTTGAAGAGAACCACTAGCCTTAGACAAGGGAAAGAACTCTTTCTTTCTTATGTAAAACCCATGGACATGTTTCAAGAGACGCTTTCTCCAGATGGATGAAGACAGTGCTGGAGTCATCTGGAGTGGACATTTCTAAGTTTTCAGCGCATAGTACTAGAGCAGTTAGTACATCAGCAGCTTTCAGCAGGGATGTCCCCATTGACTCTATTCTGGCAGCTGCTGGCTGGTCAAGGGAAGGCACTTTCAGCCATTTTTACTGCAAACCAGTGGTGCCACACAACAGCTTCAGTCAGTCCGTTCTGGACAAGTTTGTAAATAAATGATAAAATCTGTTGTTTGAGATTTCATGTTGAACTGTGCAAGTAAAATGTTTAAGATGTTACGAATAAAATGTAAGAAGCTGCCTCAGCTGGTGTTTCAGTTACTGCGTTTGACCTCCTCCTCTAAATTCTCATGTGAAAATGGATGAACCAATCGCTATGCGAGAAATAGTGAATTAAAAAAGACTTACCTGTAAGTTGTAGTTTTAGTTGGGATTGTTTGGAGCATAGTGTTGGGAAGGAGCGTTCCCATGCCCTCCCCTCACAGCTCTAATAACATTTCTAAAAACCCACCCAAGCGTACTTTCTGTTAGAGGAGATCAATCGCGCCTAAAAACTGAGTATGTTCCCGCGCACACAGCATCATCATGAATGGTTCTTCCCAACACTATGCTCTAAATGATCTAAATTAAACTACAAGTTACAGGTAAGTCTTGTTTAATTCATTAATTAACCTTGTTAATGTCATCGTCAAACGAAAACACGGTTAAACAGCTATTCATTTATATCAAGTACTGAAGAAGCGCACAATGCATATAACGTAAAGGATACCACTACCAGTTTGCGACATGATTTATAATATATTTCCCCATTCTATAAGACTATAGTCTTCAAGAATATAACGTTCGACTCGTGAAAGTCTCTCTCTCTCTCTCTCTCTCTCTCTCTCTCTCTCTCTCTCTCTCTCTCTCTCTCTCTCTCTCTCTCTTTCTTTGTTTTCTTTCTTTCCTTCCCCCCTCCCCCCCCCCCCCCCCCCCCCCCCCCCCCCCCCCCCCCCCCCCCGCAAAAAAAAGTCTTGAAAATACGAACACACTTAAACATTCCAAAAAACGTTTGAATTTACATTTCATGTCTCTGTAACATGATTGAAATTATGAACGTCCGTGTGCGCGTGCTAAATCTTCTGCAAGCCAAAATATGTATACACAGTCTGAACTCGTGACCTACTCCATTAAACTGCTCACCCCCTCTCCTACTCTTTTTTTCCTCTTCCTTCCCTTTCCATCTCTCTCTCTCTCTCTCTCTCTCTCTCTCTCTCTCTCTCTCTCCCTCTCCCCCCCCCCCCCCCCCCCCACACACACGGGCCAATGTGCTGTGTGCATAGGTAGGCCATGTATGGACCATGTTGGCGGGAAAAGCGCGGAGAAACGGAGTACCTGTGGGTGGAGGGGGGGGGGGGCAAGGCGGGGAGATGGGGAGAAGGGGTGGGGCAGGGGAAGGAGAGGCAGGGAAGAAAAAAAGGAACGTATATGCAAGGAAGCGCGACCATATTACATGTGTATGCGTTCGTGTGCGTGTACCTGTCTGATTGCCACTATCGACAGCCTTAAAGTAGAAAGTGCAGTTAGCTTATTTACCTTTTTCGTTATACTTTTATGTTTCTTTCAGTAATTTTGAGTGAGCTTCTTGACTCTTTAAATGAAAAAAAAGCAACAACAACAAAACAAAACAAAAACAAAAACCAACCAACCAACCAAACGACAACAACCAGAAGAAGAAGAAGAAGAAGAAGAAGAAGAAGAAGAAGAAGAACAACAACAACAACAACAACAACAATAATAATAATAATAATAATAATAACAACAAGAAGAAGAAGATTGGTGTGACTCATTCTTCTTCTGCAGAGAGCACGTGGCAGAAGTGTTTGAACCAGAAGAAATCGGGAATGACACGATGTTATATATCCACTATACTCGCCACGTCCAACAAAGCAACGTAATTTGCTCAGTGTCATTGTCTGCGTTCGTAATTCAATGGGCATGAACACTAACACTAATAATAAAGCGCGTCCACAGACGTCCCGAAAAAGGTACAGTTTGGTATCTGTGGTTCCTGAGGTGGCCCAACAGTCAAGCGTGGGCAAAGGAGTGCACGTGCACTCCGTTTTAGCCAATCACTTTTCGTCTTAACACGTTTTACTCAATCGCTTTTTGTCCAAAAAACGTTTTTTTCCCAATCAAGTTCGTCCAAACACAAACACGGCCAATCGCCTTTTTACCAATCCGTCTTTATTCCCACACACCCAGCTCACTTTGCCCCAAATCATACACAAGTTGGATAAAAAAAATCACACACACACACTGGGACACACACATCACGGACACACACACACACACACACACACACACACACACACACACACACACACACACACGCACTAGAGACCTAAAGAGCTCGACAAGAAATGAACAGATCTTGAGAATGACCATTCACTGGGAGTTACAAAAATTCGTTTGAATGGCGTAACTCGAGGAAAATCTATGCCATCATGAAAGAAACTGAGGCCAACAACAAAGAGACAGTTTGAACAACTAGTTTCAGGTTCAGTTTCTTTCCGTTTAAGATTTCCTTCATATTCAATATTTACAATATCACCGGAGGTCAAGCAGGGTACCTTTTTTTCTTATTAAGCTCTGACGTATTTTCTTTTCCCAACACACCATAAACACTTTTGCGCGAATCGCACCTCAGTATCATGGTAAAATCTTACACTCAAGAGTTTCATAGCTCTGGAATAAACTGTAGCAATTACGCCGACAACCAAAGGACTGGGCGAATCGTGATTGGACAAAATATGATTTACTCCCAAGGAAATCAAGGGCAGCGAAAGCATGGTTGTTGGTGATTCTCCCATTTCTATGCAGGCGGTTTGGGTTTTTTTTTTTTTTTTCGGCTTCCAAAAAGCCCCCTCTCCCGCCCCCTACTGCAGTGACAGAGCACGTTGCAAAACTTCGGGGGGGAGGGGGGAGGGCATGACCTGTGCTTCCACGCCTCCTGGGTGTTCAAGAAGCTGGGGTCCATTCTGAAGGCTTGAGGGAGTCTTTGACGTTGTCTTCTAAGATCCGAAGGAATGGAAGTGTGATGACATTGTGCACGACTTAGGCATGATTATTCCAGTAACTGATACACCTCCTTTCACATGGCGCCACTTGATTGCCTCAAACCGTAGCTGATGCACAGATACAGGTATGTCATGTAACCGTGCCGAATCTGTGTCAAGAGATGCACTGCGACCACACAGACTGCACTCGTGTGTCGAAACCAAGGCAAAGGACCTTTACGCCTGGTGGTGTTGAATGTTTACAGTACCATTTCTTTTATCGAGTTTTTAGCTAAAAGACAGAAAAGACAGAACGGCAAAAATA
>JADBJO010000046.1:585000-607500 GCA_016801955.1 Conus betulinus | reverse complement strand
TACAAATGAACAGAAAGCTGCTTACCTAGTAGCGGTTAGGTACAATTACTGTATATCTTGAAAACAATCATTCATTTCGCCTGCCCACAGACCTTTAGTCTGCTGATTTAGACTCATCAGCGGGACTGAACTAGTTGTGTTGGTCCTCCCTTGGCATCAAACAGCGATACCAGTCTGTATCATTCTGTGGTAGTCTCACCACCACCAGAAAAATAGAATCCCACGGCCCAGCTGGTGAAGAGTAGTAAAGGAAAAAGAGAAGAAAACACTGTAAGGAAATAAGGTGCTATAAAACCAAAATCATCATCTTAAAACTAATAAATATACAGGGAAATCCTTGAGTCTATGCTTGAGGAACCATTTAAGGATGCAAGGGAGGTAAAAATGTAACCGTCAGACTAGTCAGTGTGCGTGTCCCAGTGGTTGGTGTGATGCGCCCAGTGTGTTGAAGTAGCTGTGAGCTTTTGACCTCTCGCTTTCAGCCTCCACCGCTGACTGGCGCCGCGGCTTGCAGCACTGTGAAAAGGGAAGCAGACTGCGTCAATCTTCCACTGTCAGTATACAGCCTCTCCTTCAGCAAGCCCTATGTAGTGCCCCTCGTAGTGACACACGTCAACTGGGACCTTACCGACTAAGGCTGAACTACAACGGACGCAGAGGAAGTCTGACCGCCAGACGTGTGGCATGCAGGTCCACCGGTGTGTGGAAACGCCCTGGTGCTCATAAACCACACTCCCAGCTATGGGTTAAATAGCTTCACTGCCTTGTGGATGTCTCGGGAGAGATGAAGGCTAAGGGCGTAAACCCCTGAAAGTTAATCCGGAGTGGAGCATCCAAGGCGGCTGGTCGACATCTCTGGCAACTCCTGCAGCTGCACTGACACCATACTGGACTGGTTTGTCCTTTCCATTGGATCCTGTCAGCAAGACCGAGAGAGGGATTCTGGCCATTGGGCATCCCAGGATCCCCACACTCTTCGCCCAGGCCTGCGCCCTGGAGAGGTCACTCCAGTGCCGCTATCCCAGCGATGGAAACAACATGGGAGACAGCAGTCACGAGTTGTGGGCCCAGACTATTTTGGGTGTAAGCCCGGGCGCTACGGGTCGTCTCAGACGGTGGGAGGGATCATCGCGTACCGCTGTCAGCTGCCGCCCGCCTCAAGCTGGGCAGCCTCCAGCCAATAAGGTGCTGCTGACCCCCACAGCAGCCTGCCTGCTTCAATGGGTGCTTGGAGCTCAGGGGAAAGACTGACTGAAGAACAGATTGTAAACCCTGCAGCAGGCAATAAACGATAAAAAACCCAACCAAACTACCAGCCTGCGGCTGGCAACCTGGCACGTCAGAACGATGTGTCCTGGCCTTTCTGACGACCTCCAGCAAGTTGACGACGCCAGGAAAACAGCCATCATCGACCGCGCGCTGAAGAGGTTCAACATCGATATCGCCGCGCTGGCAAGAGACAAGACTACCCTCTGATGGCAGCTTCAGGGAGAAGGTCTGCGCGTTCTTTTGGCAAGGACTGGAGTCAGAGAAGCACTGAATATATGGCGTCAGATTTGCAGTGCGCAATTCTCTCCTATCCTCAGTTGAACCACCTTACAGGGACAGCGCGAATTCTCTCTCTCCGGGCTCACAATCTCTTCTGGACCAACAAACATCCTTAGCGCTAAGAATGAGTTCTATGAAGAGCTGGAACCCAAGATCAGAGAGGTACCTGCAAAGGAACAGTTGTTCTTGCTTGGGGACTTCAACGCCTGGATTGTTGCAGACCACAGTTACTGGCCCAAACTGCATCGGTCGCTTTAGCATTGGCAAGCTCAACGAGAATGGACAGTGGCTACTTGAGCTTTGCTCCTTCCTCGACCTCTGTATAAGAACATCTTCTCCACTGAGCCGCACTACAGAGTGTCCTGGAGGCACCCCAGATCCCGTCACTGGCATCACTTTGATTTCATGATCATCCGAAGATCCTGGCTCAACCATGTGCTCGTCAACCGCAGCTACCACAGTGCTGACTGCGACACTGACCACTCCCTGGTTGGCAGCAAGGTGCGTCTTCTGACCAAGCGATTCCACCACTCCAAGCAGAAGGGACGTCCTCGAATCAACACAGCCGTGAACTCCGCGAACGCTTCGCCACAGCCGTTGACAAAGCCCAAGAGGCCTGCCCGACACACAGCGCTTCATCATGGTGGAACCACATCCGCGATGCCACTTACAAATCCGCCTCGGACACCTTTGGAAGAGAGAATGAGGAAGAATGAAGACTGGTTTGAAGCAGGAATTGCGGAGATGGAGCTTGCATTGCTGCTATGCAAATCGCATTCCTCGATCACAAGAGGAAGCCCTGAAAGAAGGCACTAGTCACACTCCAGAAAGCTCGCAGCAACACCCAGCGGATCGCCCGTAAATGGGCCGAGTACTAGCTAAACCTGTGCCAGGGCATCCACATCTCCGCTAACTGCGGCAATATCCACGTCATGTATGAAGGCATGCAGAAAGCGTTTGGCCCTTGTGCCATCAATATTGCTCCTCTTAAATCTACGTCAGGGGATGTCATAACTGACCGCAGCAAACAGATGGAGCGATGGGCGGAGCACTACCAGGAGCTGTACTCCTGGGAGAACTTTGTCACCCACATAGCCATCGACAACACCATTCGCACTTGTCATGGATGAGCTCGATGCCGCACCCACAATTTGAGGAACTCAGCAAGGCCATCGACTCGCTAGCCTGTGGCAAAGCTCTGGGTAGCGACGGCATTCCACCAGAAGTTATTAAAGCTAGCAAGGAGAGTTCACTTCTCAATCACTGCCATGAACTTTAGCTGCAGTGCTGGGTGGAAGGGACCATACCCCAGGATATGCACGATGCAAACATCACGCTATACATGACAAAGGGGACCGCAGCAACAGCAATAACTATCACGGAATATCCCTTCTCAGCATTGTTGGCAAAACGTTCGCATGCGTCGTCCCCCAACAGGCTGCATCTACTCACCGAACGATAGTACACAGAGGCACAGTGTGGCTTCAGAACTGCGAGGTCGCCGATTGACATAACGTTCTCCCTGAGGCAGCTACAAGAGAAGTGCCACAGGCAGAGACAACCCTTGTTCATCACACTCATCTACCTGACCAATGCGTTCGACTTAGTCAGTAGGTCAGGCCTTTTCACCTTATTACACATGACTGGCTATCCCCTCAAGCTCCTGAAGATGATCATGTCCTTCCATGACAACATAAATGGCACTGTCCAGTATGAGGCTTCATCTTTGGGCCCCTTCCCAATCAAGAGCAGTGTCAAACAGGGTGCGTCCTCGCTAGGACACTCCCTGGCATCTTCTCCATGCTGCTTCGCTATACCTTCGGACAGTCTGAAGATGGCATATTCCTCCACAACAGGAGTGACGGAAACTTCTTCAAACCTCCGACCAAAGACGGAGGTGCGAAAAGTCCTCATCAGGGAGACGCTCTTCACAGACGCCGCCGCCCTCACTGCCCACACCGAGGAAGCGCTACAACGGCACATCACCTGCTTCGCTGATGCCTGCATCGAGTTCGACCTCATATCAGCCTGCAGAAAACAAACATCATCATGGGCCAAGACGTCAGCAGCGCTCCCCGCATCTCCTTCAGCGATCATATCCTCGAAGTGGTCGACGACTTCACTTCCCTGGGCTCCCACCATTGCCAGCAACCTCCCTCTGGACATTGAACTGAACATGCGGATTGGCAAGGCACTAACGGCGATGGCCCGTCTTGCGAAGAGAGTCTGGGACAACACCATGCTAGCATCAAACACCAAGCTGAAAGTGTACCAAGCCCGCGTGCTGATCACTCTTCTGTGCGGAATCGAAGCATGGGCCCTGTACTCTCGACAAGAACGCAGACTGAGCGCCTTCCACCTGCGCAGCCCCAGAAGACTCCTGGGAATCACCTGGCAGGACCGCATCACCAACAAGGATGTCCTGGCCCAAGCAGTGATGCCTCCATGTTCGCTATGCTGACTCAGAGACGCCTGCGCTGGCTTGGCCACATTAGCCGCATGGATGACGGTCGAATCTCAAAGGACATACTGTACGGCGAGCTGGCTACAGGCTCCAGACCCACAGGACGGCCCGCCCTACGCTACAAGGATGTGTGCAAGCGCGACCTGAGGACAAGCAGCCACGACCCAGCAATTCTGGAGACAGCGGCTTCAGACAGGGTCAGCTGGCGGTCCGCCATCAAGGCCTGCATCATGCAAGCAGAGCAGAGGAGACAGGCCCAGTGGGAAAAACGGAGGCGCCGCAGACGGCAAAGAATTGTGTCGGCACCCACAGAACACTGACGACCAAGACTTAACCTGCAGCAGCTGCAACAGTCTGCCACTTAAGGATTGGGCTCTTGAGCCACAGCAGGCGCTGCAACTCAACTGACTGATCCACGGCGCAACAGCATTGTCTCTCGAAACAGACGGGTGGCATATCAGTCAGCTTCACTGTTAAATTACCACAGCATTGTCAGTCACATGAATGCTGACAGCAGCTAAGAATTGTGTTGAACAGCCTCCACTTGCATCTTTCATGAGATGCAGTCTCCCACTGACTGACGCAATGATAATAAGTTGCGAGACACGTTCAGGCAAATAATTCCTCCGTCGTCTCTCTCTCTCTCTCTCTCTCTCTCTCTCTCTCTCTCTCTCTCTCTCTCTCTCTCTCTCTCTCTCTCTCACACACACACACACACACACACACACATACACACACACACACACACACACACACCCTTCGAGCATGGCTAAAGGTTTCAAGTTCCAGATGCAGGATCCACCCCCCACCCCCATCTCTATCCCCACCTCCCACCTCCATCCCCCGCCCCTCTTATAAAGACAGGGGAGATTCTGGGGCACGCGCGCTTTCTCAGCCGCCGTGGAATGATTTCGAGTGAGAATGTTTGTGGAATGTTACACCGGCATCCAGCCCGAACGTTCATTGTAGGGGATCATGAGGCAGACAGTGCAAACACAACAAGCTGCTGCATTGGTTAAAACAAGAAACCATGGAACATTTTCACGACACACAATGTAAACTGAAACACACACACACACACACACACACACACACACACACACACACACACGCGCACACACACACGCGCGCGCGCGCGCGCGCGCGCGCGCACGCACGCACGCACGCACGCACGCATTTACGCACGCACGCACGCACGCACACACACACACACACACACACACACACACACACACACACACACACACCATCCACATGAAATCAGAAAAGAAGAATCTGTTGTTTTGGAGGTAAAAAGAAATCAACACTTAAAATGCTGTCTACCCAAAATCTGTTTCTTTTCTCTGGTAGATCCTCATCCTAGCACTATTTGTGTAGTGTACATGTTCATACATTACATACCTGTGCACGAGCCATACACATACCTTAACAAAAGTGAGAGAGGGTGCGAATGAGAACGCGCGCGCTCACACACACACACACACACACACACACACACACACACACACACACACACACACACACACAAGCACGCATGTATAAAAGGCACAATTGCGCTATTGAGCACAGACGTATTATTTCTTCTTTTTTTCAGACTTCGGCTGCGTTGAGTATTTACCGAACAGAATTTTTTTTCCACCGCAATATGCTTCTGTTGCACGAACATGGTGTTCACTTCTTTAACGTCACCGCTGACTAAACCTTAAAATTCGATTCGATTTTTTTTTCCAGCTTCACAGAAAGATCTGCGAATAAATTAGCGTCATATATGATTTGTGTCACAGTATGAGGCTGTAATACAGTATACATTAAAGCAAAGCGGCTGAACAGGTATTGCCTTGTTGCGCTGTCAACCTTCCGTGTTGAATACTCTTGGGTTTACCGTGTTTGTTTTTCGTTGTATACCAGTTGAAAACGTTGAAGAATGTGCGTTCATATATGCTCGTTTCGGAAACACTTTCAGGGGCTGTTCCGCTAACCTGGCAACGGTGATAATCCGTGCGAATTTTATGTAAGTAATAGAAGACAATAATTATAAGCGTCAGAGGAACCCTTTCCAGTTCATTTTCTTTCTTGTCCAACCGATACTGAGGGGCGGTATCAGGGCTGACATTTCGCCAGCCATATGCAACACAGTAAAGCCTTGGAACAGCTAACATGGTGTCAACCCTCTCAACAGTTGATGCCCTCCTCCCCCCTTCCCCCCCCCCCCCCCCCCCCCCCCCCCCCCCCCCCCCCGAAATCGAACTTCACTTTCAAAACTGCAGCAAAGTGGGCTAGTTTTTTTTTTTTCATGAACAGCCTTTGTGTCGTGGGATGCGTTGAGTGCAAGAAAATGGAAATATTGAATGTTTTCAGTCATGCAAGAGCGGTGAACAAAGATAAACAAATAAAGCAAAACACTTTCAAATTGAATGCAAGACTGTTTATCACATACATTATCACTTTCAGTTATGTGCATGCATGCGTGTGTGTATGTGTGTGCGTGTGTGGATGGCGAACGGCAAACAGGACAAAGCAATACAGTTAGCTAGATGGATAGACATAGATACATACGGAAAATGTCAAACAGCACAAAACAATGTGGTTACACACATTGATAGATATAGATACATACGGCGGACGTCAAACATAACAAAGCAGTATGGTTAGATAGATGGATAGATATAGAAATATACGGCAAACATCAAACAGAAGAAAGCAATTTGGTATATAGATACATACGGCGGACGTCAAACATAACAAAGCAGTATGGTTAGATAGATGGATAGATATAGAAATATACGGCAAACATCAAACTGAAGAAAGCAATTTGGTCAGATAGATGGGTAGATATAGACATACCCACAGGGCTCATGTCAAACAGAAGAAAGTAACATAGTTAGATAGATGGATAGATATGGATATATACAGCAAACATCAAACAAAAGAAATATGTTCAGCTAGATGGATAGACATAGATATATACGGCAAAAGTCAAACAGAAGAAAGCAATATGGTTAGCTAGATGAACAGACAGACATAGACATACATGCAGCAAACGTCAAGCAGAAGAAAGCAACAATATGGTCAGACAGATGGACAGACAGACATAGATACATACAGCAAACGTCAAACAGAAGAAAGCAATATGGTTTCATACTACTAACTCAGTTTTCCAGCGTGGGGAATATTGGCTTGAATGTAACACGTCTCAACACTTCACTTCCCAAAGGCCTTAAAACACATTGACAGCGTGTGTCTGCCCTGAGCGCTTCGTGTGAACAGCTGCGTGTGAAACCCGTGTGTCTCACAAACACTGATTAAACGGAGCAGAGTTTTAGGGTACACGTCACTTATCCGGCACGGTCTGGACAGCTAACGTATCCAACCTGTATCACACGTTCTCGCGCGATTTGCTCACACCGCACGGGGTTCGATAAGGATGTGTCTACATACCAAACTCGAGTTACACGTGGCCTTACCTGTGTGTGATTCACCACAGCACAACTTTGGTTTCAGGGAAAGTAACAATTCGGTTGTCTTTTTCAACCTTTCCTTAGCCTTGTGTCTATGTTTTATTTTACTAAGTTGTAAACAGTATCAGCCGCCCTGCGAAGTGGTTAGCGTCGCGGACTCCTGGCTGGGAGGTCGTGGGTTCGAATCCCATCAGAGTCATGTGGGTTTTTCTGCCCCCAACCGGCTCCTACCCAGAGTTGATTTTGCTGCGGACTCAGTTGGGAAGACTGGAACCCACACAGTCGAGTTTCATCCACTTAATGGATGCGTTTCAGAGAGTGTTGCTCAAATTTCCTGACCAACACTGCAGGTGCCTGTATCTCTCGGGCCTGGTTGACGCCGAGATACATTATGAAAGGAAGCGTGTAGTACAGCAGCCCTGTCATGTAGTCTCAGATCGAAATGGAAATCCGTAGCATCATCTTAATCATCCTCATTCTCATCGATCAGCATTAAAAAAAAAAAATGTCTCAAATTCTGTGGCCCTTCATGCCCTGCTCTCATGGTGACCTCAATTTCGATGTCCTCTCCACGTCTGTGGCCTTAGTTTGATTCCGTCGGGGTCACCGGTATCGGCGAGTCCATGGGGGCTGTCGTTGGACGGACGTGGTGGCGTCCTCTGGAGGGAGAGCTCACTCACGCCGGCTCCGCGACTAAGCAATTATTGCCGTCAGTAGGGGCTTAGTAGGTGGTGTCCTGCCTGCGTGTGTTAGATCAGAACAGGAGCCACTGAACACCACCGAAGTGACTCGGCGGCAGTGCAGTGTCTCCTCTGGTGGGTTGCCTCTTGACGACTTGACATTGACTGCTCCCTGTGGATTGCCGGTGCCGGGGCTGCGGCGGGACCAGCCGGGCTGTGGCTGTGAACGGGGTGTCGGAATGAGCGGCGTGGGTGCACTGCCTCTGAGGTGGCGCAGACGTTGGGACAGCTTTAAAAAAAAAAAAAAAAAAAAAAAAAAAACCTGTAAACAGTTTGCGTACAACACTTTCATCACAGACACCACCTGTCCACGGGCGAAAGACTGGCGATCTGGCAGCACGTGTCGCCAGTCGGCCTACTCGTCACTGAGTACGAGATTTGAGATTGGGGCCCCTCGTCAGGCTTTACACAGCTACTTTCTGGCTAAAAAGCAGTGAGTGTCAATCACGGATGCTTTTTAGAAGCGTTTTTCTCTCCAGCTGATGCTCTAGACGTGGTTTGAAAGTACGCACTGCGTGCGTTTGACGAACTGCACCGAGCGTTGACACAGATTTCTAAGCAGGCCAAAGCCAGCTTTTCCACGTCGTGTGTCGGGGAGTGGAGGACGGAGTGTAAACAATCAACTCCTGTAGAACCCCATGATTTCTGGCACCATAGGCGGCACACAACTGAGAAAGGCGGTTGCGGTTTTACCTTTTTTTTTTTTTTTTCACCAATTCTTACCGTTGATCAAAATGTGAAACATCAAAGGACACACAAGGTGTAAAGCACCAATGTAAAATGTGAAACAGACCAATGAATTTTCGATGAATATGTCTTCTTTGAATTGCAATGTAATAACGACAATGTATCAGAAAAGAACGTGTAAGCACGGGTGATAGAGAGCACACAGCCATCACTCCACCTGCTTTAGAGATGTACGGTTTTCAAAATTTGAAAAAAAATAAGTTGGAAAATACGGAGCTGTAAACTGTTCATCTTCAAGTACCGATTGTGTGTGTGTGTGTGTGTGTGTGTGTGTGTGTGTGTGTGTGTGTGTGTGTGTGTGTGTGTGTGTGCGTGTGTGCGTGTGTGCGTGTGTGTGTGTGTGTGTGTGTGTGTGTGTGTGTGTGTGTGTGTGTGTGTCTGTGCGTGCAACACACCCAGCTGTGTGTGGATGAGAGTGACGTCTGATAAAGGCTAAAGCGTGAATTTGCCCTCCGGGCTTTTCTTTCTTTCTTTTTTTTTCTATTTTCTTCTATAAATATATCTAATATGGTATTGCTGTGTTTTTCATATAAATTTCTCCCCACTAGTTTTGTTATAAAGAGAGATCATCCAGCAGAATGTCTGGTGCGCTCTGCACGACCTCCACAGTTCAGGTATTACATCATGATGCATTGTAGCTGACAACCATGTTCCAATGTCGTGTGTGTGTGTGTGTGTGTGTGTGTGTGTGTGTGTGTGTGTGTGTGTGCTTTATTACGGAACTTCCTTCACTATGAGGTATGATGCGCTGAGTTATATTGATGGTGAAACTGACATATGGGAGGCGGTCAATGGGTCTTTTGTTTCAAGTTCTGGTGCTTCACAGTTTAGACCCATCAGTTCACACAGCACACTCTACACCACCGGTTGCTCTCCTCTGTCCCACATCACAGCAGGAACTGAGAAAGACAAGCAGGCAGTGAAAACACCTGTGATGGGAGCTGGAATGATGGGCAGGTGATAGGGGTTCCACAAGGTCCTGTGGCCAAAACCTTGTGATAAAGAATCCAAAAACTCCGTCCGGACCGCCCCCACCCAGAGTTCAATTTACTACGGGCTCAGTTGGGAAGACTGGGATCACACAGTCGAATTTCATCTACTTAATGGATGCGTCTCTGAGAGTGTTGCTCAAATTTCCTGACCAGCACACTGCAAGTGTTTGTATCTCTCTGACCTGGTTGACGCAGGGATATGATCGCCGCGCCCGGAAATATGACCGCCGTAAGTCTGAAAATCAAATTTTACAGAAGATGAAAAATATATATATCATTACCCCCACAAGATATACTGCGAGCTGAGTTACAGTACAAGTATTTTGATTACAGCATGTTTATTCTAGAATAATGTGATTGAGACTTGGCTACCTTATGCCCCTAGGCCCGCTCTTATAGTATACAAAAAATGCAAAAATTCGAGTTATGGCAGTTTATTTTCGGGCACCAATATGATAGTAAATGCAGAGCACAGCCCTGACATGCAGTCTCAGACCAGAATGGAAATTCCTAGCATCATCTTCATCATCCTCATCATCATTGATTGGCATAAAAAAAAAGACCCTCAAATTCTGTGGCCCTTCATGCCCTGTTCTCACGGTCATCTCAGTTTTTTATATCCTTTCCACGTCCGTGGCCTTGATTTAGTTCTGTCGGGGTCACCAGTAATGGCAAATTCATGAGGACCGTTGTTGGACGAATGTGATGGTGTTCAGCTCATGCCGGCTCTGCAACCAAGCAGTTAGTCATACCTCGTCAGTAGGGGGCTTGGTAGGTAGTGTCTTGCGCATGTTAGATCACGGCAGGCAACACTGAACATCGCTGAAGTGACTCGGCGTGTATACGGTTCTGAATAACTATCGTTAAGCCGGACAACTCCTGTTCCCAAATTACAAAACGTCTACGGAGTTGTTTCCCTTGACATCTCCCCGCTTTAAGAAGGTTTTCATTTTTTGTAAAAACATTTAAATTATTTCCCATTTTTTTCAGCTAATTTGCCTGACAACATGCATAAAAAGAGTCAAGCAATTATCAGTCTCTGCTTACCTCTGAATTTGAATAAAGTGCAACAAACTGTCATTATTTAGCAATACAAACCAGTGTCCAATTCAGTGATGAACACCATCAAAACTCTTCCATGTATCTTGCAGGTTTTTGATAGCGCATCCAAATCGAGAAATGTTCTGGTTGTGAACATGCATTGGTGAATTCCTGCTTGATTCTTGAGCAGCTGGACGCATGCTGTCAGGGTCATCAGGTAGATCCACTTCCGGCTTTGGCAGCATATCTGGTAATTCTAGAATCTTCTGGAGATGTTTACGGCTGTGTCTGATGATACCATGAGAAGAGTCAAAGAGATAGGATCTTCCTCTGGAATCAACAGGACCCAGAACTTGCCCATAGTCTTGACAGTTTGTGTCATGGTTCTGTTTTTATGCAAACTGCATCATTTGGCTGAAGTTCTGGCAACGCACGCACACCATGTCTGTTGTCATAGAATTTTTTGTAGCTCTGTTTCGCTTTCTAGTCAGAATTGCGAATGTCTCTGTCCTTGTGTGGCACAGGCTGAAGACGCGTCGGAAGAACTGGTACCTTGGTCCGGGGTTGTCTTCCCATCAGCATGACGGAAGAACTAGTGCCAGTGGCAGAGTGAGGAGTTGATCTGTACGTCATCAACGCCGTATTTGGATCTGCCTGGGCAAGAATTTTTTTTGCAGTCTTCACGGCAGATTCGGCAGCACCGTTGGCTGGTGGAAAGTGTGGGGCTTGATGTATGGTGGTCAAAACCAAGCTCTTTTACAAATTCAGCCAAGTCATAAGAGTTAAATGGTGGGCCATAGTCGCTTACCACAACTTCTGGTATTCTATGTGTGGCAAAAATCTGCTTGAAACGTAGAATGACTTCCGCGCTGGTCAGTGATGTGACTTGCTTAATCTCAATCTTTCTTGAGTAATAGTCAGTCACAACCAGGTAGCCCGTTCCTTAAAATTTGGTAAAGTCAGCTCCAAGTCTTGACCATGGCCGATGCCGAAGTTCAGTCGGACGTAGCAGCTGGTGTAGCCGATTTGACAGGTTTCCACGAGGCGCTTTAAATCACCTCGGAGACCTGACCAAAAGACAGTCAGCTTAGCAAATTCAAGGCATTTTGATAGACCTTGATGGCTTCCACAGAGTTTTTTTGCACAACCTCTGCTCGCCGGCTTGCCGGAACCATGACTCTGTCTTGATAAACCACCAGTCCATTTACAACAGAAAGGTCACTCTTGACCTTTTCATACGGTCGCAGTGTCGATGGAACCTGCATAGGCCATCCCTCCTGAATGACCTCAATAACTTTCTGAAGATCTCTATCTTCATCAGTCGCAGCTCGCAGTAACTTCAATCTCCGGTCAGTGATTGGCCACAATGACTGTACCAAATCAATGTGTAAGTCAACTTCTGCAGCATTTTCCATGTCTTCTTCTTGCATCGGTAAAGTGCTGCGACTTAGACAGTCAGCAACGACTAATTCCTTGCCTGGTACGTGGCGGCGGACAACTGCGTTAAAACGTGCCATCCTCCTAAGAAGTCGGTGACACCTTGAGGGTGCTTGGTCTCAATCTTTTGTGGACATCAGAGGAACGAGTGGTTGATGGTCAGTGAGGAGTTGGAATGATGAACTTAGTCCCACTAGGTACTGTTAAACATTTCACATGCCCACACACTTGCTAGACATTCTTTCTCGATCTGACTGCATTGTGCTCTGATGATGTCAGTGTACGAGAAGCGAAGGCCATGGGCTGGAGTTCACCTTTGTCATCTCTCTGAAGAATCACTGAACCCAGCCCCTAGGAACTTGAGTCGGCACTCGCTACAGTGGGACGTTCAGTGTTGTAGAAATTCAGGGATGGAAGATTGACACTGGGCATCCTTTTTCTGGAGATCTGTGAGCGGCTTCATTGTTGTTGAGAGATCCTTGGTGAATCGGACAAGATACTGAAGCATGCCCATTACACTCTTGAGCTCGGTCACATTCTTTGGTGGCTCCAACTTCATGATGGCGTCGACCTTAGCAGGATCAGGTCTGATGCCTATGGCACGAATCAAAGAAGGACACCGACTTGCTGAAGTGGCACTTGTCACGGTTCAGCCTTAGTCCAGAGTTCTCAATGCGATGTAATGCCTGTGACAGTCTCTCATCATGTTCTTTCTGTGTCGCACCGTGGATAATGATATCATCCATGACGACTTCGAGCCTGGAAGTCCATTTAGTGTCTCTGACGTCTTGCGCTGAAATTCTTTGCTCCCAACACAGACTCCCATGGGAACACGCAGGAAACAGTAGCGTCCATAGTTTGTAATAAACGTGGTCAGATGCGCACTGTCAGGATGTAAAAGCACCTGCCAAAATCCGCTTGAAACATCACGCGTGGAAAATATTTCTGAGCCTGACAATGTTGGGGGCTATGTCCTCCAGACTGGGCAAAATCAGATGTCGCTTCTTGATGTTCTGAATTAATTTCTTGAAATCAACACATAAATGAATTTTCCCGTTCTTCTTCTTAACTAGGACAACAGGCGCACAATGGTCAGTGGCTGTCGTTACTTTCTTCATCACGCCATCTCTCTCCATTCTACCAAGCTCCTCCTTCACTTTTGCTTGTTGTGGGAAGGGGATATGCCTGGCTGTGTGAAGGCAGTAGGGCTTTTGCATTCTCCCTTAGGGGCGGTTGTCTTGGCAACTTCTAGAAGTCATATTCTTCACCGGTTCCGTCTTGAGAAGTCCTGTTGAGTCAAATATGTTGTCACTGACTCTAGTTTCTTCAAGACTTTTCACTAGACCCATGGCTTCTGAGACGGATCTTGCCAATAAATTGGCACCCACCGATGCTGGTACCACAATGACACGAAAACAGTATGTCACACTCTTACGATCCTTATTTCTGTTTATTCTAGCTACAAATTCTCCTACAGTGTCGACTTTCCCACCTGGAGAATTCAAGTATGGAACTGAGGATGATGCAGACAGGGGCGATTGTCTTGGCAACTTCTGGAAGTCACATTCTTTCAGGACAGTCACATTTGCACCTGTGTCATTCTTAAATAATACAGACTTGCCATAAAAAGGCAATGCCACTGTCCAAGCACTGCGTTTTTCTTGAACATTGACTGTAGCAGCATCCAGGAAATACTCGACATCATTTCTGGTTCATCCACCAAATTCATAGTTGACCTCTGGTTCTTGCACATGCGACCAAAATGATTGCGACCTCCACAACGTCTACAGCGCTGGCCCTTGGCTGGACAAGTTTTGTCTCCATGATCACAACCACACATCTCACAAAGTTTCTTGCTGCGATGAACTGATGGGCTGTTATCAGTAGCATAGCTCCGACGTCGGCTACCTGTTATGGTCCATGCTCGGCCACGCCCTCCTTTGTAACCTGAGTTACGATGGAACCCTGTGCCCCGATGACTGGTCGTCTCTTCTATATCAAGTTTTTCAAACCGCTTAGTTTGTTCTTTCATCTGCTGTTTAATTTGCTCCTGTTGACGTGCTATGGTGATGGCTTTTTCCAGAGCGAGGTCACCGTTAGCTGTAACAATTCTTTCAGCTGACGATCACGCAAGCCTATCACGAGTCTATCTCTGACTTGATCATCTGGGTCAGCATAGTTACAATGCTTCACTAAAAATGTTCAGAGCTCTGACAAATTCTTCCAGTTTCACCTTCCTGCTGTGACCTTGAGTTGAACATCGAACGATCATAAATGATATTACGCTTAGGAAAAAATATTCTGTTACTTTCTTATCAATATGTCAAAGTCAGTGTCGCTTTCCACTGGGTTATCATCTTCGTGAACTTTCCACTTAAAAGTAGACTTGCTCAGTACTGCTTGCTTTGTTCCCATAGCATACAGAAGTGACTGTCTTTGAAGTTCACCATCCTCTTTATGCAGTTTTTGTAGCTCGGCGAAAACGTAGAAACTCTTCGCTCCATTCTTCCCAATCCGCTGCATGGAAGGAGAAACGTTGCGGGGGGGTCGTAACGATACGTCGCCATTTCTTCTCTCGACTTGCGATACACACATAATGAAAACGATGCTCGAACTGATCAGCAAGTAAAGTCTGTCAATCAAACTCAAGTCAACACTTACAGGCGTTAAGATCATCACTTCTGACACCATATCAGGTTGGCCGAGCGTGTATGTGGTTCTGAATAACTATGGTTAAGCCGGAGATTCCCTTCGTCTTGATGAAACGTTATTCATCGCTCCTAGATACACGGGGGACAACTCTTATTCCCAAGTTACAAAACGTTTACAGAGTTGTTTCCCTTGACAGCTGGTACCAGGGCCGCCACGTGTGCTGGGCCAGGCTGTTGGTTTAAACAAATCTTTAATCACAGGTACGTACAATAGTTACACAATACAAAGTGAGCAGCAACAAGCTGAATGCTTATAGTGTGCTCTACAAAATGACAATACACAACTAATTTACCTGGCGGCTACAGTAATACAAATATTACATTATTTATATGAAAACAATTGACAGTTTAAAGTTTATAAATCGCATAAAGAATACAAAAAGAGAACACACCCGCCCCCTCCCCTTTCCCGGAAATGTATCTAAAACCGGTTGCTTCCAGAGATAAACTTATGAACAGCTTCAAATATCAATACATTTGTATCTATATGCAGATTACGGTCACCTTTTAACAGAATTTGAACATTTCTGTAGTGTGATGGGAGATCGGAAATAGTTTGTGTGCGTTTTTCATTAAAACGAGGACACAACAGAAAATAGTGTTCAGCTGTTTCCTCCCCATTACCACACTCACACAGTGGGTCGTTAATTAGATGGCGGTTGAACATATCATATCTCAGATCACTGATTCCAAGACGAAGACGGCAATGAATGATTGGTGGTTTTTTCTCTCTCGCCATGGTAAAAGTACGGTGGTATGACAGGATCATCAGCCGATAAATGATGCTTGACTTCGCTTAAGGATGGACTGGTTTTAATATGATCTGGGAGACTATTCCATAAAGATGTAGTTGAAGGAATGAAGGATTTCCGATATATCTCAGTGTTGCATTTTGGAATTGTACGCTCTAACGGTCTTCTCCTGTGATAAGGATTCCTGTCCGAAACAAGACCAGGCCAGGCTGTTGCCCTGGATGGGGCGTTGGAATGAGCAGTGTGTGTGCAATGCCACTAAGATGGGACAGGAAAAAAGTCCAAAATCTTAAAAATGCTTTCTGGGAAAAAAGTTAAAACAGTAAAAAAAAAAAAAAAAAAAAAAAAAAAAAAAAAAAAAGAAAAAGAAAAAAAAATGGCCCCTACCCAGTATTTAGTCTGCAATGGGTTCAAATGGGAAGACTCGACCCACACAGTCAAGTTTCATCCACTAAGCTCCAGTTTCCTGACCAACACAGCATGCGTCCATCTCCCAGACCTGGTAATGTCAGAACATGTTATGAAAGTAAGCACGGAGCATAGTCCTGTCATAGTCTTGGACCGGAACGGATCTTCACTGCATCATCACCATCATCCTCAAAAATAGGCATGCTTGATCTTTTCTCTTTTCCTTCTCTGTTGTTGCCTTTTGTTTTATCTTCCCTTATGTATATATATATATATATATATGTGTGTGTGTGTGTGTGTGTGTGTGTGTGTGTGTGTGTGTGTGTGTGTGTGTGTGTGTGTGTAATGCTGAACATATATATATATATATGTGTGTGTGTGTGTGTGTGTGTGTGTGTGTGTGTGTGTGTGTGTGTGTGTGTGTTATAGATAGATAGATAGATATAGATAGATAGATAGATAGATAGATAGATATAGATAGATAAAGTTCTCTCTCTGTGTATATGTACATGAACATAAATAGAAACACAAAAATATTATACAAATATGAAAAAAGTCCAAATTCTGTGGCTCAAGGTAAGTTCAGTTTCAATTTCCTCTCCATGTCTATGATCTCATGAGTTTGTATTGAGTTCATAGATATCTGCGAGTTCATGGTAACTCTCACAGGACAGACGTGTTAGTTCCATCCAGACAGCGATGCTCATTTATGCTGGTCAGAGATCAAACAATGATTATCATCAGTAGGGGGCTTGACACGTGGTGTCCCATGTATGGCGGATCGGAATAAGAGAGAGAGAGAGAGAGAGAGAGAGAGAGAGAGAGAGAGAGAGAGAGAGAGAGACTTGGAAAGGAGCAAGAAGTAATCAGATTACCCAGAGCTGATCGCGCAGCCTGGGAGCGGGTTAAAGAATTATTGCACTGTTCGTGCATTCCTAAGTGCTAATCACTCGTCACTAATTCCTAAGTGCTTTTCATTCCTCTCCGCCCCCACCTCCACCCCCCACCCCTCTCCCCCTCCAGTGGTCAGGGCCCACGGTTAAGCAGCCATCACCTACCCATCTTCTTCCATCCCCTCCGGCCCGCTGATGAACTGATTCTAATCCCATTTCAGCTAGAAAAGCTGGCAGTAGAAAGGTCTCTAAAAGTCATGACTATGATGCGGCCCGGCCCTGTTAGAGTGTAAGGAGTTCAGGGCCGAAACTCTTGTCTGAGGGGGGGGGGGGGGGGGGGGGGGGTACTTCTCTGAAGACCTTCTGCTGCCAAGCTTTCCCTGGAGTTTCTGCCTATGGTAGAGTCGGAGCTCAGTGCGCCGTCTGTCACGAACGGAAATCTCCAGAATGACCAGGGTTGTTTTCTTCAAGCAACGCGGAAAGGATAAGCGTGTGAAGGGATCGGGATTTCCTCGCATGTGACCAGCTGAATGACCAGCTGAAACACCGACTGCATGTAGCTGGCACTGCACAGAGAGAGAGAGAGAGAGAGAGAGAGAGAGAGAGAGAGAGAGAGAGAGAGAGAGAGAGAAGACCAGGCTGCGGACGGAGAGAATGACAACTGTAAGGCGACATCATGAAGGGGAGCGGAGGACTTCGAGACTGCAGACCTGGGTGCAGACTGACTGATGAAAAACAACAACAACAATAATAATATATATGCAGAGAGACTGCTGAAAAACAACAACAACAATAATGATGATGATAATAATAATAATGATGATAGTGATAATAATGATTATAACAATAATCATCATTATTATCATCATCATTATTGTTATTATTTCTGGCATTTAATCTTGATTAAACTTTTATGATAATAAAGATAATGATAACATTGATACTAATGATTTAATAATAATCATAATGATGATGATGGTGGTCGTGGTGACGATGATGATGATGATGATAATGATGATGGGGAGGATGATCTATGGTGCTTTATTTTAGATAAGCTTTTAGCGCACACAACAACAAAAATACAAATGAGGGGGCCAAATGCACAAACCACAGGCATCTAAATGCAGTCAACCAGTCATCCAATAATTCACACTCGCAGCACACACAAACGCGCCCGCGGTCACGAGTGGGCACACACACACACACACACACACACACACACACACACACACACACACACACACACACACAACACACACACACACACACGCATGCACGCACGCACGCGCGCACACACACACACACACACACACACACACACACACACACACACACACACACACACATACAAGCGCTCTAAAACAGGAGGGGGGGGGGGGGGGGGGGAGAAGGAAAATTGACACGTGATCAAGCGCACTCCACAAAGTGTGCTCACTTTGCTGTGGGTTTCCACGCCAGGTTCCAACACTAACCACTCGATGTGTCACCCCATGCTCAAGCCCCTGTCACACGAGATGAGTCTCTCGCCTGAGTGGAGGAACAAAGCTTTGTTCTTCAAACAGTCATTATCGCCTTCCGAGGGCAGTATGCTCCCATGGCAGTGCATTCACTGATTGTCTCCCTTTTGGTCACACCAAGTGAGTTGGCAGGAAAGCAATTTGCAGGTTGGTTGGCAGGTTGACTGGTAATATGGCTCATTATATTTATTGCGGAATTCTTATATATATATATATATATATATATATATATATATATATATATATATATATTCTTGTCACAAAGTCCCCTGAGGAAGACCTGAGGTCGAAATATTGGGAAAAAAAATATGAGTCTGTTGTTTTTATCTTCATTTTATGTGCGTTTATATATATATATATATATATATATATATATATATATATATATATCTTGCTGAGCAATTAAGTAGTGGGGGAAATCAAGCGCAGGCTAACAATTCTTCAGTCATTTTAGTAATGACTTGGCAAAGATTTGAACTTTTAGAAAAAAAATGAAGATGAAGAAAACGGGGGAAATATTGTATAAATAATGAGAAACCCTTCACTAGCTGCCTGAGAAAACCATCGTAATCCCTCTCGAAGACAGATCTATTTGTATTGCTTGCTCCTAGGCCTTTCGTCCCGCTGGATCGGACTCATCAGGGAGACACGGCTGATTGTGTCTGCGCTCCTGGTGTCAAATATATATATATATATATATATATATATATATATATATATATATATATATATATATATATATATATATATATATATATATATATATATATATATATATATATATATATATATATATACTTCGAGAGTACACTCCATGTTCAATGCAGGTTGAGGTGTTCTAACTTCGTTATTTTAGAGAAGAATACAAGAGAAAGCAAGAATCATTTAAACTGAATATGAACGCAAGAACGAATTCTTTGTCTTGATCGCAACTGTGCTTGGCGAATAGCAACAGAAACGAAAGAAATGAAGCTCGGACCATAGATATTCTAAGCAATAGGATGTCCCTGGTACAGTTCAATCAAAACAAAAAAAAGAAAGAGAAGAAAAGGCAAAAAAAAAAGGAAAGAAAGAAAGAAAAAAAAACGAAACGCCACGTGGGATGATGAAATGCACAAAGTCGTCGTTGCCATCTTCCTTCTTCAGTGCCAAGAGCATGGCTATACGCATTCGCTCCGATTGGATAATCACTTTCGCTGGGCCAGCGAATTTCTCGCCTGAAAAATTGGACTTCTTTTTCTTCTTCGTCGTCGTCTTCCCCCCCTTGTTCTTCTTCTTCTTCTTCTTCTTCTTCTTCTTCTTCTTCTTCTTCTTCTTCGTCGTCGTCGTCGTCGTCGTCGTCGTCGTCGTCGTCATCGTCTTCTTCTTCTTCTTCTTCGTCGTCGTCGTGTCGTCGTCGTCGTCGTCATCGTCTTCTTCTTCTTCTTCTTCTTCTTCTTCTTTCTTCTTCTTCTTCTTCTTCATCATCATCATCATCATCATCATCATCATCATCTTCTTCTTCTACTACTACTACTACTACTACTACTGCTACTACTGCTGCTACTACTACTACTACTACTACTACTACTTCCTCGTCTTCTTCTTCTTCGTCGTCGTCGTCGTCGTCGTCGTCGTCCTCTTCTTCTTCTTCTTCTTCTTCTTCTACTATTTACTACTACTACTACTACTACTACTACTACTACTACTACTACTTCTTACTTCTTCTTCTTCTTCTTCTTCTTCTTCTTCTTCTCGTCTTCGTCGTCGTCGTCGTCGTCGTCGTCGTCGTCGTCGTCGTCGGTCGTCGTCGTCGTCGTCGTCGTCGTCGTCTCTTCTTCTTCTTCTTCTTCATCATCATCTTCTTCTCTTCTTCTTTCTCTACTACTACTACTACTAGTACTGCTATATACTTCTACTTCCTCGTCTTCTTCTTCTTCTTCTTCTTCTTCTTCTTCTTCTTCTTCTTCTTCTTCTTCTTCTCTTCGCTTCTTCTCACTGGGGGGAATCACTGGGGCGTCACACTGAAGAGCAATTCGCCAGCTTCCACGAGTTCTGTCGGTGGTGTACCAAGGCTAAGGTTTGAGCAAACGTTGTCTTCGTGCATCCTACTATGTTGTCAGTCCATCTTGTTTTTCTTTTTCTTTTCAGTTCCCACCCCCCCCCCACCCCCACCCACCCCCCCCCCCCCGCCCACCCTCTCCACCTACACCCTCCCCCTCCTGTCTTCCCTCAATTTCCCTTCTTCAATAGTTCTAAGGAAAACCTTTTTTTTTTTTTTTTTTTTAGCAAAAATCATTGGACCTTGATATAATCATGGCCATGCCAACGTAATTGTCTTTCCTTGACTGAGATCGGTCGATTATGGTCCAATGTTCTGCTTGACGGGTTTGAGACGTTAATTCATCGGCGATGTGATCAGTGAGCATGTTCGGTTCTCACCAAACGGGCGAGTACTCGCTCTTGTGCTCATCTGTCTTGGGTGGTCGCTCACCATTGATACCCTGTGTCACACAACTCGAGTCTAAGAGCCAGCACTTTGGCAGACTGAAGACTCGCCTTGTGTGGCATGGGTTTTAGCCGGTGAGGCTTGTCATGCCGACAAGGTCGTGTCACCCCGTGTTCAAATTGCCACCTTACACAACACTCTATAATTCTGCTAATCTCTATTGTTATGCCAGACCCACGCAGCTCTGAAATTGCATAAGGGTCGGTCAATATACCACGATTCGCCAGACCCTGCTTAATGTCAGAGAGCAACGACGTTCTGCCGTGACAACACTGGCTGGGGTGTGTGTGTGTGTGTGTGTGTGTGTGTGTGTGTGTGTGTGTGTGTGTGTGTGTGTGTGTGTGTGTGTGTGTGTGTGTGTGTGTGTGTGTGTGAGTGCGTGTGTGTGTGTGTGTGTGTGTGTTGTGTGCGTGCGTGCGTGCGTGCGTGCGTGTGTGTGTGTGTGTGTGTGTGTGTGTGTGTGTGTGTGTGTGTGTGTGTGTGTGTGTGTGTGTGTGTGTGACGAGCATATTGGGCGCGTGTGGTTATGTCTCAACGCCAATGTATAAGGAACCGAAGGCATACAGTAGCCAAACAACAGCAACGACTTAAAAAGAACAGCAGCAACAGCAACAACAAATAGTTATTCTTACAACAACGACAATGCCACTGGTGTAAATGTGACAAAACGACAAGAATACAAGACTGTCGGGTTGTTTGGCGGTCTTGTTGTTGTTTCTTGGGTGGAAATGCAAGGCATATAAATACCCAGGTGTTTTACACTATTTCATGCAATGCCTAGATTTCTCATGCTGACCCCGCCTTGTTAACAGCACTTTTGATTTAAAAGGATACAACAGACAAACACGAAACACAAACACCAAAATGACCACCCTAAAACCAAACACCATCCTTTGGTTGCGTTTCCTCGGCAGACTTGTCTCGGCCTGGCTCCCGCTTTGACAGGAGAAGATATGTCAGCCATGCCAAACACTAGACAGACAAAGAAAGGTCTACTGAGGGGAAACTAGCATGAACAGTCTCGCGCAGACATTCTCGGCGCCCGGGAGTCTGGCACGTGAAGCCATTTTCACCAGGTTGGTTTTAATACTCCAACATGAGCAAAAACAGAATTACTTGGCCACCAAAACGAAGCAAAAACAAATTACAAAACAAACACAACATGTTTTGACCTACTGGGTCTATTTCAGGCAGGATGATAAGATTCAAAATAATGAAAACAAAAGACTACCAGACAATCACTTATATCTCCAATTTTTTTTTTTCTTTGTTTTGAGCGGTTATGTTGTCTGCCCGAATGAGAC
>JADBJO010000046.1:562500-565000 GCA_016801955.1 Conus betulinus | reverse complement strand
GGGGTGGGGGTTAAAAGTAAGAGTACATAATTAAATAAGACTTTGTTTTTTCTCGCCCTCAGGCCCTCGGAGGCACAGTTAGATGTATCTTGTCGGTCTAAACAAAAAACTTTCTTCACAAGATACTGTTGTAACAATGATAAGAATTGTGAGCACAATGAGCCGAGACTTGTTCGCTTCAAAGATAAAGTGGATGAGACATGGAAGAATAGGAGGGGTTCAGGGTTCTCTCTCTCTCTCTCTCTCTCTCTCTCTCTCTCTCTCTCTCTCTCTCTCTCTCTCTCTCTCGCACACACACACACACTCACACACACACACACCACACACACACACACACACACACACACACACACACACACACACACACACACACACACACATACACACACACACACACACACACACACACACACACACACACACACACACAAAACTTCATCTGCCTCTCGCCATTGTTCCAAAAGGGGGGGGGGGGGGGGGGGGGGGGGGTGTTGGACAAGGTCTCAGTGATCCAGACAGAATATTTCTCATGCAAACATATGTTGTTAATGTCGTGTTGGTTCTTCCTGATTGAAAACAAACAGAGTCACACATTTCCTCTCCTTCCTTCCTTTTCTCTTTTCTGCTTTTTTTTTCCCTTTTATCTTTCCTTTTCTCTTTTTTTTTTTTCCGCCTTTTATCTTTCCTTTTCTCTTTTCTGCTTTTTTCCCCTTTTATCTTTCCTTTCCTTTTCTCTTTTCTGCTTTTTTTCCCTTTTATCTTTCCTTTTCTCTTTTTTCTTTCTTTTATTCCTTTTTTTTAAAAATTTCTTTTCCTTGTTGTTTGTTTGTTGTTTTGAAGATGCAGAACGTGAGTAATGAATGGCCTGATAGTGTGTGTGTGTGTGTGTGTGTGTGTGTGTGTGTGTGTGTGTGTGTGTGTGGTGTGTGTGGGAGGGGGCGGGGGGGGGGGGGGGGGGGGGCTCAATGCAGACAGGTAGAAAAACAAAGAAGGGAATGGCAGTCAGTTCGCTATTCTCCTGCATCGATAGATCCCCCCGTTCCATACTCCCCCCCCCCTCCCTCCTCCCACCTCCACCACCCCCACCCCCCACTCCCGCTCACCCTGCACAATATTCTAAATTTCGTACATGTGGCACGTGTTCTTTGTTGAGTGTGTGAACGAGAGTATTGAGTAGGGGCAGCGAAAGTCAAAAGGCTCTCTCTACTTTCTCTGGTTGGGTTGTGTTGTTGAGCAGGGGAATATTGAAACACGGGAAGGGGAGGGTGGTAGAGGAGGGGGTGGAGCAGAGAAAAAGGTATCGAGCAGCAACAAGTAAAGGGAGTATCAAGCGGTATATCCGCGGGGGGGGGGGGGGGGGGGGGGGGGGGGGGGGGGGGATTTAGCCAGGGGAATGTAGATCGGGAGGTATATCGATATGCTTCCAGAGAATGCATGGCAGACCACCAAAAAAAGCAGAAAAAGGAAGACTGTGGCACAAGGGGAGGGGGGGGGGGGTTAACACACAAGGACCTGGAGAAGGTAATGGTGAAGGGGGTGTGAGATACAGATAGCGGAGGGGGTGGGGGTGGGACGGGAATTGGGGGTGAGGGGAAGGGGCAGGAGAGTAGGAAAGAATGACAGACTGAGCGACAAAGATCCAATCTACAACAGTTATAAACCCTTTTTGTTTTCAGGGACCTATCAAAAGAATTTCTGTTCTCCTTCATCCCATCATATCTCTAATTGTCGAAAAATTTTGGAAAAAATACTCTATAGATTTGTATAGGCCATTTTTAAAGTTAAAAAAAAAACAAAAACAGTTACACAAGTAGGCCCAGATTTGGAAACAAAAAAATCAAACACACTGAAAGTCAATATTTTTAATTACAAAGCATTCTAACTTCGTTTAAATGAAGGATTTTAGACTTAATATTGCGTATTTTACGTTTGGCTTCTTCCTGTGATTTATGACATACTTACGAACGAGTTTGAAAATCTGAGAACCCCCTCCCCCCCCCCCCCCCCCTTTCTCTCTCTCTCTCTCTCTCTCTCTCTCTCTCTCCTCTCTCTCTCTCTCTCTCTCTCTCTCTCTCTTCTCTCGCTCGCTCGTTGTTTGTGTGGGTGTGGGTGGGGGGGGGGGGGGGGGGGGGGAGTAAAGAGGCGGATGAAGGGGGTGAGAGGGTTATGATGCGATGAGATGGGTGGAAGCCGGGGTTGAAAGTGGGGCAAGGGGCGAGGGTTTACAAATGTATCCGTCTTTCACTGTCTTCTCTTCCACAGCATGCAAAGAACATGGGAGAATGAGAGAGAGGGAGTGGGCGATCGGTGGATGGATTGACTGGTCGACTAACTGACTGACTGATTGACTAGCCGATTATCTTTTGATCGATTTGGTTGATTGAAGGACTGTTGATTGATTGATCATTCGATATCCTTTTCTGATTTGCACCTGATTCTGAACCGGGTATTGTGGACTGGTCGACCACAAACAATCAGACATTCACTGAATATGAGACCT
>JADBJO010000046.1:550000-555000 GCA_016801955.1 Conus betulinus | reverse complement strand
GAATATTACAACCAGCTAGACAAAAAAGCTTCAGACTCATCAAGTTTTGGAAGTAAAGACTGGTGGAAACTGGTTAAGTCCTTCTTCAATAAAAAAGGAATCGAAGCTCAGGAAGTTCCACCTATCGAGTTACAGGGCATAGTGTATTACTCAAACAAAGACAAAGCTAATATTTTCAATTCTTATTTTGTTCAACAGTCAACATTAGAAAACGATAACGACAGGCTGCCAAATGTTACATTTCTTGATTGCCAACTAGATGAGATTATACTTTCACAAATTGAAGTCGCTGACACATTAAAAAATCTGGACAAAAACTAAGGCATCTGGTCCAGATTTCATTCACAACATTTTGTTAACAACTTCAGCTCATGTTACATGTCTTCCGCTTACTACACTGTTTAACAGATGTCTTCGTGAAAGTAGATTTCCATCATTATGGAAGACTGCGCATGTGACCCCTATATACAAAAAAGGACCAAAAGAACTTTGTAGTAATTATAGGCCAATCTCTTTACTAAGCTGTGTTGGAAAGGTTCTAGAGAAATGTGTTCATCGACACTCTATTTCTTTCTAACATCAAATACCATTCTTACTCCTCTACAATCTGGATTCATCCCAGGTGATTCTACAGTTAATCAGTTACTGTCCACCTATAACGAACTCTGCACTTCTTTTGTTTCTGGAGTTACCACACAAATTGTATACCTGGACATTTCAAAAGCATTCGATCGTGTATGGCACAGAGGTCTCTTTATTGAAGCTAAACGCGGTCGGAATAAGAGGGAAACTGCTAGAGTTTCTGAGAGACTACCTATCCAACCGTTCCCAGGCAGTGGTTATAAAAGGTGAAAACTCCGACTTCCAGAGGCTTCACGCAGGAGTGCCACAGGGATCCGTCCTAGGTCCCTTATTGTTTTTAGTCTATATTAATGATATAGTACATGATATCGCTTCTGTAATTAAGCTATTCGCCGATGATACTAGCTTAGCACTTTCTCTGTCTAACCCTGTAATCCGCGCTGATATCTTAAACTCTGATCTGGAAAAGATTTCTGAATGGGCAAAGCGCTGGAAGGTTAAATTCAATGAGAACAAGACAGAACTGGTAAATATTATCCGAGATCGCGAACAAATTTATCCACTGACGTTCGGTAACACGCCTCTGCAACCAGTTACTGCACACAATCATCTTGGTCTGATTATTCAAAATAACTGTAAATGGGACGAGCATATATCAGATGTACAGTAAAGAAAGTTAACATGTTGATAAGTTGCCTACGAAATTACAAATATAAGATATCGAGAAAAGCATTAGAAACCATGTTTACATCCTTTATCTTGCCGCACTTTGACTACGCTGATATTGTCTGGGACAACTGCAGTGAAACACAAGCAAACATGCTAGAAAATATCATTTTTAGAAGCAATTCGCATCATTATAGGAGGTGTCAAAGGCACAAGTCACAAAAAGTTGTATGAAGAATCCGGATTCTGCTCTTTAAAAGAAAGGAGAAGGAGACACAAACTAATAAAGTTTTATAAAATGGTCAACGGTTTGTGTCCAGAACACTTATGTAGCCTAGTACCAGATCTAGTATCAACAAGAAATCCCTATTCACGGCGAAGACCTCTTGACAGACATGTGCCACTATGTAAAACTGAAGTATACAAAAATTCATTTATTCCAACCGCAGCTAAAATGTGGAACGACCTCCCTGACAACATAAAATCCACAAAATCACTTGGAGAATTTAAACGTTTTTATTCACGGGACGACTCAGTTATTCCCTATTATTACTATTATGGAGAGAGAAATGAACAGATTCAACATTGCAGACTCCGCCTAGGAATGATGATCTAAATCAAGACCTTGTTAACCGTCATCTTAAAGCAGATCCGGTTTGTCAATGTGGCACTGGTTCAGAAACGGCCGAACACTTTCTATTATATTGTCCTAAATACACTAACATCAGAAAAGACACGATTTCCACCCTTGCACCCAGTCTACTCGAAGTCGGTTTTCTTCTTCGTGGCAAGCAGTCCCTCCGACGTGAGGATAACGAAGCTATATTCAAAGCTGTTCATCGTTTTATTAAGCAATCAAAACGTTTTTGAAAAACATGTAAAACTTCGCGTGCGGTAATGATACAGATGGTTATGAAAATGAAATCTTAGAGCCAAAATAATCTCTCTCTCTCTCTCTCTCTCTCTCTCTCTCTCTCTCTCTCTCTCTCTCTCTCTCTCTCTAAAAAAAACGCTTCATAAAAACGTTAATGATGTGTGAGTGTTTGACTATCATGCATTTTATAGTCTTTAGTGTTTACTTTGTTTACTACTATCTTTTCTTATTTTTTTCTCAATTTTGTACGTGTTTGCATTTATGTGTATGTGTAAAGTATGTTTATGTACATGTATATATTTACATTTTTGTATACGTGTGGGTATGTATTTATGTTTGTTTGTTTCTTGTATTTATTTTGTTTAGCATAGTAACTTTAAAAGTATCCTGTCATTTCCTTGTCTACATGTGTAATTATAAACATTTGAACACACTATAAGCATAAGCTGGTTGATGTTCAAATTTTCACATTTTTGTAAAGCTACGTGTTTGTAAAAGTGTAAAATAAATTTGCTTAAACCAGAGAGAGAGAGAGAGAGAAAGAAAGAGACAGACAGACAGACAGACAGGCAGGCAGCAGCAGACGGAGGAGGAATTGATGGGAAAATTAAGATCAGGTAGACAAACAATCCCCCATCCCCATCCCCACCCCCACGCCCACGCCCAGCCCCAAACACACACACACACCCCACCCCGTAGCTGTGCATAATCCAGAACACACTGACAGACACACCCACATAATCAGCCACCGGACGAACAGGGAAAGCCGCAGCCTGCCGCTTTCCACCCCCAAACAGCGCGAGACACACATCACATCCATTGGTGCCACCACGCCTTCGTCCTCCATCCCCCGCTCCCTCCCACCCATCCACCCCCGAGCCGCCTCCGGCCTCTCCCCTCTCCTTCCCAACACTCTTACAAACACGAGCGCATGTGAGCCTTGCACAAGAGAGAGAGAGAGAGAGAGAGAGAGGGGGGGGGGGGGGGCGGCCGGGATTTAATCTTTCTTTATGCGAGTATATCCGCCACACACCGAAATGGACTCTGACAAATACTGTTGTAGAAACCATGTTTCTTCAGAAATGATTTCAGTTTTTTTTAACAAAACTCTCTCTCTCTCTCTCTCTCTCTCTCTCTCTCTCTCTCTCTCTCTCTCTGAGACACATTGTGTGTGTGTGTGTGTGTGTGTGTGTGTGTGTGTGTGTGTGTGTGGGCGCGCGTATGCGCGTGTGCGTGTGCGTGTGTGTGTGTGTGTGTATATGTGCGCGTGTGTGTTCCGCTACATACGTCAGGCTTGTGTCGCACGCGCCTCGCACGCGTAAGTTTATATATTCCACACTCAGTTAACCCCCAACCGCAAAGTAAACATGTCACGAGGTCCATCAGGGAAGTACAGCGCGTTAAGTTTTTCATTTCGCTACAAC
Organism: Conus betulinus; assembly: GCA_016801955.1. Classification (NCBI taxonomy): domain Eukaryota; kingdom Metazoa; phylum Mollusca; class Gastropoda; order Neogastropoda; family Conidae; genus Conus; species Conus betulinus. The sequence continues at coordinate 551,454 of JADBJO010000046.1, read as the reverse complement.
TGCGCTATCTAGTTTCAACTATCACATGGTGCCCATTGTCGTTCAGGTGTGTTTACGCTACCGTACCTTTTAGACGTCACTGACAGGTATGTGTCTTTACTACAAAGAAACGCTCACATGACGAAACACTTTGAATACTGTATGATACGAATTTAAGATGGAAGTATTCAACGAATTGCGTACATTTAGCCAGTTTTGCAGGCGTGCTTGTCAAAAGTTAACAAAACGTTGCACTCTTTTCGTCCAGCGAGTGGTGACGGTGCGACTAGTCTATTGTTCGCCAATGAGTCATTGGTATCCTTGCGCAGCTATTTGCATACCAGCCCATGGCGAGGTGTGCCACAGTGTGTGGTGTTTAGTGTGTGGTGTGTGTGTGTGTGTGCCTGGCGTCACACGGCCATTCCTGAACTCGGTGATTTCGGAGTAACTCACTTTTTCGACTGGCTTCGAATGTTTTGGAGTTAAATTGTCCAAAAGGAAGACAGCGACTCGATGTTTTTCTTGAACAGTTGCTGTTTGGGTTCAGGGACCGGCACGCGCACTGTCATCCGACCAACTCAGGTGGACAGCCTGCTGTGTCAAGCCTCAAGGTAAAAAAAAAAAAAAAACTGTCGTCTGCTTGCCTTGCGAAACGGCATCTCTTTTGCGTGTAGCTGATTCGGACAGTCTTTTTTCCTTATGTGTCGAACGCAGGTAACCATGTTTATCATTATTTTGCTGATGTCGATAAAGTTTCGGTGCGAAGTAAGTCAGATGGCGTTAGTGATGCAACTAGTTGGTTACGGATGTTCCTTGTTTCAAGCAGCAGTCAAGAGGACATGCGTGCAGGTAATAAACAGCCGAGCAGGTACGCCGAGCACAGGTTATCGGAATTAAAAAAATATATATACATTGAAAAAAAAAAAACACACACACAAAGAAATGCGGCACTTTTGAGTTAAGTTGAACTTGAAATTCGTGTAGTGTGACAATATAACATTAATTTTATTTTTCAGATTGTTGCCATGGGTATATTAGCAGCAGTATGGCCTTTGGGATACACGAAGAACGTTCTTTTAATCAGGATAGGCTCTGGGTGAATGGGACAGGGAGGGAAGGGAAGGCAGTGCTACAGTTGGTGGCCGAGGCAGGAGTACGCCAGGACCTGTGATTCAGGTGAGAACGAATCGATGTGTTGATTGCGGTTGCTATAACAGCACCTGCAGGAACAGCAATCAGATTGACGAGTATAATTTTCATTCACAAAGGGAGAGAGGTACAGATCACGTGACATAAGTAACAAAATAAAAGAAAAAGGTGAGCAAACGTTAAAAAAAAAAAAAAAAAAAAGTAGCCAGGCGTAGGTCGACGTTTGTAAATTATGCTTCAAACTGTTGTTCGAGTTAAAAAGGTGGAATTGTTGTGCTCTGTATACACTATAACTTATCATTGCACAAATGGACATAACGACTGGT
>JADBJO010000046.1:542500-545000 GCA_016801955.1 Conus betulinus | reverse complement strand
AGGTAAAGTGCCCATTATTTTAGTATCTGAATCTGAAGGAGAAAATCCTTTAGACATGCTTTATTTTGAATTTAAGCATTGATGGTTATGACGTTTTGAGTGTATATGAATCTTCGATGGCCTTTTGAGTTTTTCTCACCTTTTTAAAGCATAGTAAAAGTGCATCGCTATATATCCAAGATAACACGTCATTTTCGTGAGCTCAGTTGAATGGTCATTACAGAACTGTCAAAGTTTAAAGAAGTACTTTTTTCACTTACTTTTCGGAAGAAATTACGAAGTTAATGCTTGGGTTTCTTGATTGCAGAACGGACATGTTTTCTTCTTTTGTATTCTTTAAAATTTTGTTTTAAAATCATCTTCACCATGGTAGATTACCGTCAAATTTTGTACTGAATTGCAGATTACCTTCAAATTTAATAAAGAATTTGTTTATTGTTGAAAGCTTCAGGTATGGTCCTGGTTGCAAACGTGGTTTAAAACAACCAAGAGTTACACAATAGTTTAAACTTACCGTGTTCACCAAACGAATTTTATCAATACAGGTCACACATTCTTTGCCTGAAAATCTTCATAAAAGATTTTAGCCTGGTGTCTCCTCCACCAGGCTAAACTGAAGAAAGTCCATTTCTGTTTGAACAGGCTTTGGTTTCGCGAGCCCAGTTGGATTAGACTTCCCTATTGTCAGTGTCGTTTGCAGTTTTGTTCTCATATGCGACAAGAGTTTGTTTGGGTATTCTGTTGGGTCCCATATCTCGCAGGAAAAAATATATGCAAAAATCTGTCGTGTGAGACGAAAAGAACCCAACGACCATTGTCACCATATTGCATACCATTGTGTTTGGTGTTTTTGAGGGATTCATCAGGTTTGTTGTTGTTGCTGTTCAACAGCAAACAACTGTACTACTTCTAGAGTGTTGTGCGCCCAAACCTCCGATGTGTACAACAGCATGATGGTTTGCCTGTCAGTACTCTGTCCGTGTTTCCTAATCTCAGCAATGCTTTTATAATTTCAGACACTTTGCTCATGGCTCGAACTGACTCGCACGAACTTCTCGGGTGCTGTGACTTAACGATCAAAGTAAAAGCCGAGGTTCACAAGCTATTTCGGGGACTAATTTCAATATCAGAGACAGAGAGAGAGAGATGGGGGTGGGAGGGAGGGAACGGACGCAGGAAGGAGGAGGGAGGGGGAGGGTGACAGGGGAAGAGAGGAGTTGATTGTGGGAGGGATGGGAGGGGTATAGCTGACTGTGTTGAAGAAGGCCACTTGATTACCTGACGTCCTGCCAGTCGGGCAGACGACGTGCTGCAGGTGAAGGGAGACAGGTGTCTGGGCCACTCGGGGACACCTCAGGGCGTTGACCTGAACCGTTGGCCGCCGCTGTCCATTAAAGGCCTGTCGGGACGGGGACGGGGACGGGCGCAGTGAAATGGCGGTTAATTCGTTTTCGTTGGACGTCCCGTGGACTGTCAGGGGATCGAATCCCGCGATGCTCTGTTGATGAAGAGTGGAGACTGTCCGACCTGTTGGTCTGCCAGTACAGAGGAAAGGAGTCGTGAGAGAGGAAGTACACACACTCACGCGCCTGCACACACACACACACACACACACACACACACACACACACACACACACACACACACTGGTGTAGGTTATTGTTTATTTATGACACAGTACGAAACGGCGAATTTTTCACCAAGTGTCTCTTCCTCAGACATGCAATAAACAAACTCACACGCGGTGTTCTTAGACGGCTGTCAGTCGCAGAAAGGTCGATCATCATCATGAGCGAACTGCGGTGTAGATTTCACGTCGTCTTCACCATCAACAACGAAACGATCATGTCCACCCCCACTCCACCCCCTCTCCCCCCGCTTCCACCTTCTTCACACCCCCCCCCCCCCCCCCCCCCCCCCCCCTCTCCCAATCCTCTTCATTTCCCCTGCCCCTCCCTCATTCTTTTTTTTTTTACCCCTCCACTTCCGAGTAAAACGAGAAAGAACAGGTTAGCTATCCTGCAATGGCTGCATTAGAGAAAATAATTCATTGATGTAAAGAAGTTCAATAAATAAAAATTAATGGGAGAAGATGATCAACTGACTGGAGGGAAAAACTACTGAATTATTCGTTGGATTTCTTTCCGTCGACAAAGTCTTTTGCTTTCAGGTATCTGCGCGTTAACAAAGAGAGAGAGAGAGAGAGAGAGAGAGAGAGAGAGAGAGAGAGAGAGAGAGAAGCAAATCCAGAAAAATGAATTGTAAAAATTCCTGTTTCCTTATTTTCGTTTTTCTTTCTTTGCTTTCCGACATGAGGAGAAGTCAGAAAGAAAGAAGGAAAGAAAACAAACAAACGACTAACTCGGAACGATTGTTCAAAAGCCTTGTAATTCGTCATGGTGTCTTGATAACCCGAGTCCGCCTTGTAGCAAGCGCAGGACTGGCTCACCGGTACAGCACCGAGGTCGTAACCAAATATTGCTAGCTCGAATCACGCAGT
>JADBJO010000046.1:512500-520000 GCA_016801955.1 Conus betulinus | reverse complement strand
AGCGCGGAGACACACAACGCAGGATCCCTTCGCTCTAGAACCTGCGCACCATCTGTCGTGGAGTCAGAAAGACACAACACCGAAAACGAACATGGAAGAGAGGGGGGGATGGGGGGGGTGTCAAAACGCATGTGATACCGGTTATAATGAATATGGAGAAAATGAACGTGACGAGGATGTAAAAAAAAAAAAAAAAAAAAGAAATCACATGGCTGTCGACCAAGTTTTTGACATCTTAATCGCTCATAGAAATCGGCTTAAGGAATACACTTGTGAACATGTGCGCATGGAGAAAGGCATAAGCCAAATAAATTCACAAACGCATGCATGTATACGAGAGATAAATGTTAGACGTTGACGTGATAATGATAGCAGCAACGGCGACCGTTTCACGAATCTTGCAGGTAGTTTGTGATGGGAAAAAACTGAATCTGTCAAAAGCAAAAGAAAAATACAAAAAAAAAAAAAAAATCCGCTGAAATCTGACATAAACAACAAGAACAACAACAACAACATCATCACCACCACCATCACCACAACCCCATCACAGTATGATTTATTACGAAGTAAGTTTGAAAGTAGAATGGCTTTTGGCAGTATTCAAGCAAGACGACCAGAGCAATGAGCAGACATAACTACGCAAAGAAAACGCGTTTCAACCTTCTCGTCTTCTCCACTCATCCAGGGTCTGTATGCTGCTATAGAGGTGAAACACGACTGGTTTGCTTTAATCGTGTCCAGAAAAGTGTACGGATACCACTGCAACTGTATGTAACAGTAGAAGTCTTTTGTTGCAGGAAAACATCCTGCGAAGGCTTCACTTCCACGTGGCCAGCAGCTTCAACGAGGACTCCTGCACAGCGGCCCACTGCCTGCCCCACCAGAAGTTCTCCATGGCCGTGCAGGAAAAGGTACAGTACACATCCAACACCTCAGCACCACACCCTCAGCGCTGGCTCGGCCAGATTAACAGGGATGCGACGAAAGTCATTTTTTTCGTGCAGAGTTTCCCTGTTTATCATCATCATCATCATCATCATCATCCATTGGACCGTGGCGGTCATGGAAGGGCCAACGCAACGTGGGTGTCGTTGTCGAGTGTAGAATACCTGTCACCTTGACATTGTAGTAGAAATATGTTGTTTTTTTTCATTTTACCGCTATCTGACAAGTGTGCTGCAGAGGAAGATTTTTACCGGCCCTGGGCTTAGATTGCAATCTTTCTCGAATGTGTAGATCAGAACTGTCTTGTTCTCTCTCTCCCTCCCTCCCTCCCTCCCTCTCATTTTTTTTCCATTTGTAATATAAAAGTTAGGTACGGTGTGAGAGTTAGGATTACCCTTATATCCACCGTCCAGCTTCCCTTTTCGTATTTCTCGAGGTTGGAATTTATTTGTCGATGAACCTGCTTAGAGACCCTTTCTCCATTAGATAGACAGCAAGAATGCCCCGAATAACTTCCCTCACCACGAGATAGACAGCAAGAAATGCCCCGAATAACTTCCCTCACCACGAGACAGACAGCAAGAATCCTCACCATTTTACGGTTATACATGATTATGCTCTCACAAGAGGCAGTTTCAAAACGAATTGATCGAGGGCGGAAAATGGAGCAAACATTTAGAAAGAGAAAGGGTTAGTTACCGCCAACGACATAGACAAAAAGTCTTGTGTCTTGTCCTGTATTCTGTTTGTCTGTCTGACGGTAACTAACCCCTTCTCTTTCTAAATTTCACGAGAGGCAGGTAGATGTGTACCCAAGAGGGAATTCGAAGGCGTCATTATGAATCACCAGCTGTTGTCACGAAAAAGAAAACGGTTGGTTGGAAAGCGATGGAGTCAGCGATATGGATAAGATGGCGTTCGTGGCGGTGAGGCAACACGCAGTGTGGAAGGTCATTCATGACTCATCCCCCCTCCCGCCCAGGCTGGTTTGGGGGGGGGGGGGGGGGGATACCTGCGTCATTCGTGTTTTCCCTGGCTCAACACAAATCAGCTGGGGAAAGGAGGGGAGGGAGGGGTGTGTGGAGGTTATCGATTGCAGGCTGTGATATGTTTGTACATAAATAGACACCAGCCTCCCTGTCTCTCGTTCTGTCTGTGTCTGTTTTTCTCTGTGTCTGTGTGGCTCTGTTTGTCTTTCACAAAAAGTCTCTCTCTCTCTCTCTCTCTCTCACACACACACACACACACACACACACACACACACACACGCACGCACGCACGCACGCACGCACGCACACACACACACACACACACACACACAGAGATGATATATGTATATAGAGAAAGAAAAAGGACGGCTGTAATATTTTTAGTGAGTATATTAAGTACATGCTTACACACCCGACACTCTCCTAAGTACATAGTCTGTATCTTCACTCATGTTTATGCAAGCAATCACGTGCATGTGTACACAACGTGCTTCATCATACACTAACACACATACACATACACACACACACACACTCTCTCTCTCTCTCTCTCTCTCTCTCTCTCTCTCTCTTATACCCCATAGCCCACAGCCAAGAGGGGGGGGGGGGGGAGGGAAGTGGAAGAGTGGAGGTTGATAAACGGGACTTGCACAGCAGCAGCTGTGAGGGCGAACACACCTCGTCTCCAACAGTCGGACAACAAACAGCACGACATATTGATTGCCACAGCGCCTCTCGGGCCCCGGGTCATTGGGAAGGGAGTTCATCGCAAGCAGCCTCCGCTCTGCCGCCGCCCCCCCCCCCCCCCCCCCCCCCCGTCCCCATCCCCCTTTCCCCTCTTCCCCCAGTCCCGCCCCTCCGCCTTTCCCTCTCTCACCCCCACCCCCCCTCCCCTGTCTTAATATGATCAGGTACAGGTCAACCTGTCAACCTGTCTGACGTAAAAGCTGAGATGGATGTTCCTGTCCACATTGAAAGGGGTCTTGGGCGCGACCTGCCAGTTTGACCTCGGATTGACGATGTTAGGGACACGGACTCGCTCGCTCTCTCTCTCTCTCGCTTTCACTCTGTCTGTCTGCCTGTCTGTTTCTCTCTCTCTCTCTCTCTCTCTCTCTCTCTCTCTCTCTCTCTCTCTCTCTCTCTCTCTCATCTTGGTAAGTTTTCTGTTCCTATCTCTGTCTCAGTCTCTCTCTTTCTCTGTGAGAGTACAATGACTATCCAGAGATTAGCATGGTATATCCAGTCTGCAAAAAATAATCTCTCTCTCTCTCTCTCTCTCTCTCTCTCTCTCTCTCTCTCTCTCTCTCTCTCTCTCTCTCTCATTTCCAGCCCGTTTCCCCGCCACAGCCATCATTCTGTGTTTGGTAAACGTCTTTCATAATGGAATAAAAAACGTTCAGAATGAACGGCAGGCTTAGTTGTTTGCCCTCCACAACTTTCCCGTTCAACGCAAATCTTCGTCGGTCATACGTCCAAAATTATGGCATCCTATGCCCCCTCCCCCCTCTCATCAACCTCCTTCGCCCCCCTTCCTCGTGACGTGACTGGGGTCCACAGGACTATGAAAGCCCGAGTCGCTTTCCATTGCAAATGTTCCTGAAGGAGGGATACTGCTGGCGAAGAGCCAAAACAGACGCGGAGCATCTCGAATGCTCGTCACTGTTCAATCAAGAGCCTGAGGGTTGAAGGAGTTGTTGAATTGCCAGTCTCGCTGTCTTTGTACTCCAATGAACGTCCGTGTTTACCTGTCCCAAAGCCTTAGATGTCAAGAGGATCAATACGCATAAAGGCCGGTGGGTTGATTGCCGTAAAGAGACTGCTGCTTCCGTCTTTTTACGTAAATATTGTCTATTTTCAAAACAACTCCCCCCCCCCCCCTCCCCAAGAAAAGCACAAAAACATCAATACTTGAAATACAGACCATTATGAGTGGTTCGATTTTTAAACATTTCGATTTACGTAATTATGAGACATAGGCAAAGGCAGGTCACTGTTTAAAGACTCAACTCAAAACGGAATAAAATAAAACAAAATAGGACATAAGTGAAAGACAATAAATAGACAAACATGATTACAAGCATACGAACGTATCACGCACGTGAACAAAGTAGACTGAGGCGTTGAGAGAGAGAGAGTACCGCTCCAACACTTAAATTTTCTATGCTTTTGAACCAGTACCATAAAATGTTAACGAGTGTTCCAATTTTGATCACAAGTCATTAAAACCAGTTTGAATACTCAGTAAAGAGATGAACATTCATTTTGTCGGTCTTTTTATTTCTTTCTTTACTTTATCCTTGCCACTTTCATCTTATTTCGGTTTTTCATTCCCCTTCTCGCTACCATGCTCGGAGCCAAATTCAAAATCTCTTCTGATCAATCTGTAGATGGAGAGTGCACATTACATTGACCAAAGTAAATCATTGTGTTATTGTCTTGATATTAATTGACTTTTCAGGGTGACCATACAAGCTTCTTTAGACCTTCTATTTGTGCGTCTTCATAATGACTAAATGTTATCCCCCATGCAGGCAAAGCAGAGCACTGTTGTCGATCTGCTTGTGTGTCAGTTTTGCATGCGTGGGAAACAGTCAAGTCAAGTCAAGTCAAGTAAACTTTATTATCTCAATTTGAGAAATTAATTAATTTGTGGTCACACACATTCACAGCAAATAAACAATGATTTAGCCACATTACCCATTTTCTCACATATGACATACATTCATATAGAGGAATTTGGATTTCAATTAAACATCTTCTCGGTTCATGAAATCAATGGACAGGGGAATAAAACTTTGTTTAAATCTGACACTTCTGCATTTAACCGATCGATATCTTCGTCCTGATGAAGAAGGTCATACTGATTTGCAAGAACGTGGGTCTGGTCACACGTAATCTTCTTCGCTTTACAAACAACACGGCACCTGTATAGCTCACTCAGACTTTTTTGTCTCTCACCAACGATTTTTCCTCCCACGTTCACCACTTTCTCAAGCACATTTCTGCTCTTCACAGTCAACCCACCATACCAAACACATAAATGAGAAAGTTAGAACAGATTCCAAGAAGCATGAATAAAATGTCCGAAGAATGTCAGTATTCACATGAAATGATCGCAGCTTGCGAAGACAATATAATCTGGTTTGACGAGGTAGATGTTCAGGGTTGTTTGCCGTGGGGGTCAGTATTTACATGGGATGACAGTTGAAAGTGTCTGATTACAATCCATGGTAAAAGAAAGAAAAAAAAAAAACGAGGAAGAAAAATCCTTTTGAGAGTAAGCAAAAACTTATAGATTGGTGCTATTTCATTTATGGAGAGAATGACAAAAACACGCCGCGGTTACGTCTTCCTCTCCCCCCCCCCCACTCCACCTCCCACCCCGCTGATGAATGTATTGCATAGGTTACGTTGTGATGTAAGATTGTGTGTACTACATGGGGTGGGTTGTTTGCAGGTCATGTGCGTGTGTGGTGCCAGTACCAGCCCTTTGAAGTTCCATGAAATGGTGCATTATGTGTCTGCCTCGGCACTTCTGTGAGTTGGCCGTTCAGACCCTCGCTTGAGTCTCTCGCTGCCCCACGCTCTCTCTGTGTCTGTGTCTCTTTCCTCTGTGTCTCTATCCCTGTCTTTCTCTCTCTCCCTCTGTCTCTCTCTGTCTGTCTGTCTTTCTCTCTCTTTCTCCCCCCCCCCCCCCTCTCTCTCTCTCTCTCTGTCTGTGTGTTTGTGTGTGCGTCAGTCTCCCTCCCCCTCACTGTCTGTCAGTATCCCCATCTATATTTATTTCTTGAACTTCATCCACTAATACAAATCAGATGTGTCAGTTTAATGTAATCTGTGCAAAGCAATCAAGCATACTCATGCATAAACGCGAGCGCGCGCGCACACACACACACACACACACACACACACACACACACACACACACACACACACACACACACACACACACACACACATACACCTCACGCGCATGCAGATGGCAACTCTTCTGCAGTGAACCTTGGTGATGATGAAGGCGTCTGCTGTGTGTCATTTGCTTGCTTACGTTTTCTGTGGGCATTTGTCCCGTGCTTTATCTGAAGATGACACGGATGTAAACTGTTTTAAGAAATGGTATATAAAGCCATGTTCCACTCCACGAAATAGCAATCACAGTGCTGTCATTTTTCTCTCTCTCTCTCTCTCTCCCCCTCTCTCTCTCTCCGGTGCACCACTATGCGCATCCACACAAAATTTCTGCTGTCATGGTTCTGATAAAAATTTCTCGCTGATTGGTCAGTTGTTAATTCATTGGCTGATGTTTTACGCTGATGTGACGACCAGAGCCCAGGCCCGACAGGACCACGGCGGGGGGGGGGGGGACTCACCCTGACCACTTCGGACTCCTGCTGCGGAGAGCCAGTGCTATGGGGGACGTCCGCAACTGTCCTGTGAGTGTGGGGTTGGGTGGTGTTGTCCTATGACTGGTGGTTGACTGTAACTGTCCTGTGAGTGTGGGGTGGGTGGTGTGGTGTCCTATGACTGGTGGTTGACTGTAACTGTCCTGTGAGTGTGGGGTTGGGTGATGGTGTCCTATTACTGGTTGACTGTAACTGTCTGTGTGTGTGTGGGGTTGGGTGGTGGTGTGTCCTATGAATTGTGGTTGACCCTAACTGCCCTGCGAGTGTGGATTGGGTGGTGGTGTCCTATGAGTGGTGATTGACTGTAACTGTCCTGTGAGTGTGGGGGTGATTGGTGTTGTCCTATGAGTGGTGGTTGACTGTAACTGTCCTGTGAGTGTGGGGTTGGGTGGTGGTGTCCTGTGAATTGTGGTGGTTGACCCTAACTGCCCTGCGAGTGTGGATTGGGTTGTGTGTTGTCCTATGAGTGGTGATTGACTGTAACTGTCCTGTGAGTGTGGGTTGATTGGTGTTGTCCTAAGAGTGGTAGTTGACTGTAACTGTCCTGTGAGTGTGGGTTTGATTGATTTTGTCCTATGAGTGGTGGTTGACTGTAACTGCCCTGGGTATGGGTTGATTGATTGGTGTTGTCCTATGAGTGGCGCTTGACTGTAACTGACCTGTGGGTGTGGGGTTGATTGGTGTTGTCCTATGAGTGGTGGTTGACTGTAACTGCTCTGTAGGTGTGTGTTCATTGGTTGTCCTATGAGTGGTGGTTGACTGTAACTGCTCTGTGGGTGTGGGTTGATTGGTGTTGTCCTATGAGTGGCGGTTGACTGTAACTGACCTGTGGGTGTGGGTTGATTGGTGTTGTCCTATGAGTGGTGGGTTGACTGTAACTGCTCTGTGGGGGGGTGTGTTCATTGGTGTTGTCCTATGAGTGGTGATTGACTGTAACTGCTCTGTGGGTGTGGGTTGATGGGTGTTGTCCTATGAGTGGCGGTTAACTGTAACTGTCCTGTGAGTGTGGGTTGATTGGTGTTGTCCTATGAGTGGTAGTTGACTGTAACTGCCCTGTGAGTGTGGGTCGATTGGGGATGTCCTGCAAGTGGTAGTTGACTGTAATTGTCCTGTGAGTGTGGGTTGATTGGTGTTGTCCTATGAGTGGCGGTTAACTGTAACTG
>JADBJO010000046.1:505000-507500 GCA_016801955.1 Conus betulinus | reverse complement strand
TTTTTGTTCTGTGATTCGTTTGTCAACGTTTTGGAGAGGAGCCTTATAAATCATTTTTCAAATCACAGAAGTCGTATGTTTCTTTTTTTTTTTTTTTTCCTTATGTCGTCCGCTTCCCGTGTGATGGGAGTAAGAGTGTGAGGGGTGGTGGTGATTAAGTGGGGGCTGGTTTCCAGATCGGCCCCCGGTGGAGCAACGTGGTGGACAAGTGCAGCAGAGGGCGGTTCCAACCCCTGCTGCTGTTGTACGCTAATGACAACGCCGCGCCGATAGCGGTGGACACAGCACCGCAGAGACGTGTCATGGCGACTGGATACATGTCTGGTAAGACTGAGAGAGAAGCAGTCGACACGGAATTGGTGGCTGTGTGTGAGGGGGGTGAGGGGGGAGTTGTGATTGTTGATGTTGAGCGTGGACGTCATTTTATAGACGGAGAGTTTGGCAACCATTCGTTGAACCTACAAACACAGCATTAGTCATTTATTGATGTACATAGATGCTCCATCTGACAGTTCATGTTTGATTACGGATCAGCGTATTTCCGTTCATGGAAATTATGTATATTCGCAGCATTAGACGTCTAATATTGTAACACGTAGAAATCTAGAAACATTGTATTTCTTCTTCAGAATAATTGTCAACATTATCGCAAACATCGTTTATGTTTGTTTGCTTGTTTTCTGTGTGTTTGATTTCCTGCACGTGTATTTTTTAATTTTTCTTTGACAGTTTTGAGAACATTGCTAAGGCTTTTTTTCCATAGTTGCAGTGTTACTGCATTTGTCTAGTTGCATGTTCCCATTCTAACATCATTTAGCTAATCTTTATTCTGGTGCAATATTTGTGGATAATGTTTGCATGCATACATACCCCTCTGAATCTGCACAGATACGCCTAACTAGGGTTTACGCTTGAGCTTATTTCTCTCATATCCACAAACATGTTCGTTCTGTGCTAGACTCTCTCTCTCTCTCTCTTCGCTTCTGGATTTTTCTCTTTCTCTTCTCTCTCTCTGTTGCACACACGCACGTGTACACATATTTACACACACACACACACACACACACACACACACACACACACACACACACACGCATACGTGCACGTGCGCGCGCGCACACACACACACGCACGTGCACGTGCGCACGCGCACGCACGCACGCACGCACGCACGCACGCACGCCATTTGCAGCAAAATGCTATACAGTTTACTCACACAGAACACCTTCAAACAATGTGTTTTCGTTGTTGTGTACGTGCAGGTCCCTCTGACAACAGTGACAGCAGACTGGACAGGACTCACGAGAGCATCAAGAGCTTCAGTACCTCGTCCAGACAGTCCCACCCCAACCCGGACCATGCCCAGAACATGGGTCGTATACCAGCTCCTCGCTCTCCAGAAGAAACAGGGCGGGACTCCCCGGCCAGCATCTCCAGAGACCACATCCGTCAGCCCAGCTTCCTGTCCGCGGTCTCCAAGGAAAGGGCCAGACCCTCAGACACTGCTGAGGGGGTAGGGACACTGCCTGGAGGTGCCGCCTACAAACCCAGCGGTCGGCGTCAGCTCCTGGACGGGGGCGCCAACTGCGGCCCTCTGAAGCCCACGGTGGAGGAGTGTGTGGACTACCCTGACTACACCCTTTCCAGCGGAGGTCAGTACCGTCGGCCCTCGCCTCTGGGAGTGGAGTCCAAGAGGCCTTTGCCCATGCCTCCCAACGTGTCCCGCGGCGCTGAGGACCAGCGAAAAGCCGCGTGGATGAAAACGGCGTGCGGGAAGGAAAAGGGTGGGGTGGATGTGATCAGATACCAGGTGGACCCCCAGCCGGTCCCACCGAGGCACGCCAGACTTCACCGTGCAGCCGTCCTGTAACGAAGCCCAGAGAGAAGGATTGTACAGGACAGCGGGGGACCCTGGGACAGAGCGGGCTCTTCCAGGCAGGGAGGAAGGCAGCCGGGGGGGTTGGGCAGGCAGCCAACATGTTGTCGTCAAACCCACCCCGACCGCACGTGCTCAGCAAGACCCTGCCGACTACCCCTCCTCCCACACCCCTGTGCAGTCAGGGCTGGCCACTCTGCCCCGCCCAAAGGGACACCACCGAAACAGCGAGCCGTCGAGTCGCCGTCAGTCAAGCCCGGCTAACCAAGAAGTGACTCAGCTCACTCAACGGTCCTCTCACTCCGGTTCCCCCCGTAACTGCCCTCTGCCCCCCGGTACTCCCCCACCGGAGTACGACTCCGTGGTGGGCAGCTCCCAACAGGCTCACAGTCGGCAGGCCTCCACCTGCTCCCAGGCCAGCTCCATGCGCAGCTCGGTCTCCATGGGGAACCTCCACCAGCTGGGTTCAGGAAAACTGTCGTTAGCGGACAACCAGCAGTCCAGGACAACCAGGAACGAGATCATCTCCAGAGAAGACGTCCTCCATGGACACGGAAAGCCGACCACGACCATGAAGAAAAGTGAGAGCGAGAGCGCGGCGCTGAGAGAGACCTTCCGGCAGTA
>JADBJO010000046.1:490000-502500 GCA_016801955.1 Conus betulinus | reverse complement strand
TGTGGGGGGGGGGGGGGGGGTCATTTTGAATGGACAGGGATAAAAGAGTATTGCAGAATAAAGCTCAAATAATGTTATGTGAATGTTGGGGGTAATAATGTGTGGAAAAATCATTTATTATTTCACCCCCCCCCCCTCCCCCATTTGTCAACTGAAACACTCGGGGATTAGAAATGCTTTCAGTTGAAAGCCTTACTTCCCCCATTTCACACACACACAATCGCGCGCGCGCGCGAATTTCACAACACACACTTGACTTCACAGGATTGGATTTGTAGAAAACATGGGCGGCGCGCGCGCGCGCACACACCACACACACACACACACAGGATTGGATTCCTGAATCTTGACTTCAGAGGATTGGATTTGGTGAGGGGTTAGGTCGGCTTACATTATGGTGCACAAGGATTAGGATTGGCATCGGTTAGGACTGTGAAATTGATGTCGGTGGGATTGGGTGGGGTTTTTTGAGCGTAGTGGGTCAGAACTGGAGTGATAAAGGTTGTTAGTTTTAATTGCAGGTTTGTGGGGTTTTTTTGTAGCTTAGGATTTGTGTGGATCAGGAATGTGGGTTTATTTTGATTGAGATGTTGGGGTTTTTTGTGGGCTTTATAATGTGAGGACTGTGGGCTTTACGTGGGCTACGTGAGGACCCTGGGCTTTACATGGGCTACGTGAGGACTGTGGGCTTTCGGGGGGGGGGGGGGGACTGTGGGCTTTACAAATGCTACGTCAGTTGAAAGCTTTACTTGGGCTACGTGAGGACACACACATGGGCACGTGAGGCTGTGGGCTTTACGTGGGCTACGTGAGGACTGTGGGCTTTACACAGGACACACACACACACACTACGTGAGGACTGTGGGCTTTGCGTGGGCACGTGAGGACACACACACACACACACAGGACTGTGGGTTTACACACACTTTACGCGTGAGGACTGCGCGCGCGGGCGCGTGAGGACTGTGGGCTTTACACACAGGCAGAGCTTCATGCCCTGGGGGCTTCCTGAATCTTGACTGTCAGCTTTACATTGGTGATTTGTCTTTAGGGGCTACGTGAGGACTGTGGGCTTTACGGGGCTACGTGAGGACTGTGGGCTTTACATGGGCGGCTGAGGACTGTGAAATTTATGTCGGCTTGGGATTGGTGGGCTTTTGGGCTACGTGAGGACTGTGGGTTTACAGGGCTACGTGAGGAGTGAGTTAAGGTGGTTAGTTTTAAGTGGGTTACGTTTGTGGGGTTGGGCTTTTGGGGCTACGTGAGGACTGTGGGCTGTGGGCTCAGTGAGGACTGTGGGCTTTATTTTGATTGAGACTGTGGGCTTTTTCGTGGGCTACGTGAGGAGGTGGGCTTTACATGGGCTACGTGAGGACTGTGGGCTTTACATGGGCTACGTGAGGACTGTGGGCTTTACGTGGGCTACGTGAGGACTGTGGGCTTTACATGGGCTACGTGAGGACTGTGGGCTTTACATGGGCTACGTGAGGACTGTGGGGCTTTACATGGGCTACGTGAGGACTGTGGGCTTTACATGGGTGAGGACTGTGGCTTTACATGGGCTACGTGAGGACTGTGGGCTTTACATGGGCTACGTGAGGACTGTGGGCTTTACATGGGCTACGTGAGGACTGTGGGCTTTACATGGGCTACGTGAGGACTGTGGGCTTTACATGGGCTACGTGAGGACTGTGGGCTTTACATGGGCTGAGGACGTGAGGACTGTGGGGCTTACGTGGGCTACGTGAGGACTGTGGGCTTTTTGCGTGGGATGGGATTGTCACACAGTGTGGGGATGGACTGTAGGCGTGATGTGGGTGAGGGGTTTGGCCGTTACATGGCGTAGCTTTGTGTTGAGTAGGATTTGGGTTACAGTATGGGCTCGGATTGGGGAGGAGGGGGGGGGGGGTGTTTAAGATGTGTGTGGATTCATATCGTGGACGAAGTGGGTGAGCATTTTGGGGTTTATGCTGGTTAGGACTTGGGATTTGGCTTAGATTTGTGGACTTTTTTTTGGTTTAAAAACAGAATTTTGTAAGTTTTTTTTTGGTAAGAATTTTTGAGGTAATGTGGGTTAGAACTGGCGGCTTTATGTATATGTGATGTACTTCATTTGGGTTGAGATTATTGGTTTCGTGCGGCCTTTTGGCAACAACTGTCAGACATTAAGTAGATTATTGATAGAAACACTACAGTAGCAGATTTTATCATAAAACGATAGCCAGAGAGAGAAAGAATCAGTACAAATGTAGATGGATCGATTGATGGTGACTGAAAATTTTGGATTGACATTCATGTTTTTGAGCACGGGGGGGGGGAGGGGGGCGGGGGAGCATTTCAGCCCGAAGTCTTTGACAGTGACGCCAACCGTCCACCCAGTTCTAGGAAGAAGCAGCAGAATTTCACTTTTTTTTTATTTACATATATTTAATGGCTTAATTCTCGGTGTTCAGTCAGTGAGTGATTGTAGCTATTGCATATATATTGATTAGTTTCGCAGTGTTTATTCATTAAGTGATGGTACTCATTGCAGATCTATTAGTTTCTCAGTGTTCACTTCTTTACTGATGGCATTGCAAATCTATTGATTAGTTTCTCAGTGTTCACCCAGTAAGTGATGGCACCCATTGCAAATCTATTGATTAGTTTCTCAGTGTTCACTCAGTGAGTGGTGGTACCCGTTGTAAATCAATTGATTAGCGTCTCAGCATGTAATCAATGAGTGATGGTAGCCATCGCAGATATATTGTTTGGTTTCTCAGTATTCAATCAGTGAGTGATGGTACCTATCGCATATGTATTGGATTAGTTTGCCAGTGGTCATGAAGGGAGCGATGGTAGCCATTGCAAATGATGATTTACTGATAGCATAGCCGTTGCACGGTGAACTGACCTGGGACTGTGTGCCTGGCGGGTGTGTTCAGAATTCCTGCAAGAGGCGATGGCCCACAAGGAGCTGAACAGCAAGGCGCGGGCCTACCTGCAGAAGAAGCACAGCACCTGCCTGCTCAAGGTGCACACGCTGCAGTCCCGGCCCGGACCCCGGTCCAGGCAAGAGTCCCACTCCTCGGGCATCGGATCTGACATCACCTCCTCCGTGGGCAACAGGTAGGTTGGGTGTCGGGTTGTGTCTTGGGGGCCGGAGTGGTGGGGTGGGGGGGTGGGAGGTTGATGGTGTTTTGGGTCGTCCTGCGTGGATTTGTGTGAGTGTGGGGTGTTTTGTTGTGTGTGTGTGGTGTGGTGTTGTGTGATGTGTGTGCGTGTGTGTGTATGTGGTGGGTGGTGTGTGTGTGTGTGTGTGTGTGTGTGTGAGTGAGTGAATGTGTGTATGTGAGCGCGCGCGCGCGCGCGTGTGTATGTGTGAGAGTGGCGCGCGCGCGCGCGCGCGCGTGTGTGTGTGTGTGTGTGTGTGTGTGTGACACATATTCTGCCGTGTGATTATCTTTTTTAGCAGTATCGGCAAGATATCATTGCTTTATAGGTTTTAGGTCATTGCTTTTTTACATAAACGATCATTCCCTTGGAGATTGTTCTTTTTTCTAATTTGTGTACCAAAACGCCACAGTGAGATTGTGTAGTTAGTTGGTGTGCAGTATATTACACATTGTCCTAGATGGAAGTGGATTCTGGTTGTTATTTGTGTCCCCCCATATTCGTGGATAACTTCAGAATGGCGAGCGTTCTGTTTTCACTGTCAAGTCAAGTGTGTGTGTGTGTGTGTGTGTGTGTGTGTGTGTGTGTGTGTGTGTGTGTGTGTGTGCAGCAGGTCCAGCATCACTAGCAGTGACTCTGACCTCAGTGACCAGGTCCTCAAACACAGCAGCAGGCGGCCGGCAGATCGACGGCACCGCCCCTACCCAGACCCCACCTCCCTCCCCACCCCTCCCACGTGGTATCATCAGACCCAGCCAGGGACACCCGCGGACCGGGGACTCTCCCTGTCCCCCGGGGCCACACTGGGGACAGCAAGAATGGCTACCATCACACTGTGAGCCAGAGGGACATTCCGGGTGGATACCCTGGCAATGCTGCACACGGTAGACCCGGAGCAGGAAGTCCATCAGACGTTTGTAGGCAGGGTCAAAACAGGGACTGACAGCTGTAGCAGCAGTCTTGTCCCTAACGGTCATGGTAGGTCGGACAGTTTGTAGCAGCAGCCATGTCCCTCACGATCATAGTAGGTCTGACAGTTGTAGCAGCAACACTGTCGTCTCTCGGGATCACAGCAGAAGTGACAGTTGTAGCAGCAGCAGTCATCTCCCTCAAGGTCATGACAGGACTAACGTGGGCAGCAGCGTTGTGTGTCCTCCTCCTGCTTCCTCGGCTGTGTCGGATTACGTCACTATGAACAGCATCAGCGCAGGAGACAGCACGGCGGACCTGTACGGCACCTTACCCAGGAACAAGTCTCGGAAGCCAGGCAGCGACACGGCAGCGAGCGCAGAGATGTATCAGTCCTTCCTCAACAAACAGAAGTCCCTGCAAGCGGCAGCGACGCTGAGTCAGCAGAGCATGGACAGCGCCAGGTCTGACGGCAGTTCGGACGCCGGCAGCAAGATGAACAAGACCCAGATCCGGCAGCTACTGCAGCACAGCATCGTTCAGCGTCAGTGGCACCAGCCCGGGTCTGGGCAGCAGAACCCTCCAGGGCAGCCACCTACGGCCGGGCACTCGTCACAGCAGAAGGAGTACAGACCCTCTGGTGAGTCTTGTCAAGGTCCTGGAGTGGGTGCCGGAACGTCCGCTCACCAACCTCAGCCTGCGCAGTCTGCAGGGCAGCAGCGCCCCGACACAAGCGCCGCAGTCCGGTTATACCGTGCCGACATCTCAACACCGGCAGAGGCCGCCCCCTCCAGCAGGTCACCCCCCGCCTCACACGGCAGGACAGAGCAGGCCGGCAGTGCCGGGCCTCCGACCCCCCACCCCCCCGGCAGTGTATCCGCAGGTCGGCCCAGAACCCCCACCTGTCAGACGTCGGCTGGTGCCGGCTGTTCCAACCCTCCCCCCCATCCACACATCCACGGTCCCCTCTCACGGCTCGTCAGGGGCGGCGAAAACCTCGGCCCCACAGAACGTGGCCAGGGTGACGCCCTACTCCCACTTGGTGGACTCGCAGCCCATGCGCTGCAGCGGCAGTAGCTACCTGGTCATGATGCAGCCCTCACAGCACAGCTCCTCGGCAGCACGGGGAAGCCAGGGGCACCCTTCCTCGGGATCGGCACGCCCCTTCACGCCCGCCTGCATACCTCTGGAGCGCTCGGCTTCCCAGTCGGACTGCCGAACACTGGGACACGGGGCATCCTCCACAAACGTCTCAGGTATATCACGTTAGTCAAATCTGTCAGGAAATCACGGTAGTCAAATTCTCAGGTGTATCGCTCTAATCAGCTGTGCCACATTAATCTTCAACATTTTTATTCCAGTTCAAAGCTGTCTTCTTTGAAATGTTGTTTTCCTAACTCTTGTTTTCTGGATTTTTTTTTTGTGAATGGCAACATAACGAAATAATAGTGCATTCTGATTGGGTCATGATTATTAGTGAAATAATTGATGCATTGTATTTATTCACCTGGTGAAAGTAACCGTTGTTCAGATATGCGTGCACTGTTGGAATCAAGAAGAAACTCCCTTGTACTAATTTTGTTCTCTAATTTTATCAGAGTAATCAGTATTTGAATTCTTCTGGCTGTGTTTGGACACTTACAGTAACCAGACTAATGTTTTCCTGTAGCCACCATTTAACCTAACGTCTCCAGAGAGAGCACTAACTGTTTAGAGCGAGGTAACTGTCCTAACCGTCCCCTCCTCCTGTGACTTGTGTGCAGATCAAGGCGCTTGTTTGTCTAACACCGTGTGCAACAAATACCACACTGCTTCTGTGTCTGTGGCTGTAAGTACTGATTCCTGTGGCGTCTTCCTGGGGCAGAGAATATGTCCTTTCTTTCTGCTTTATTTTGTGTGTGTAATGTCTCTAGAGTGTACAACATGCAGTCTGCTTGTCTCTTTTTTTGTCGGTTGTTTGCCAAGTGCATGTTCAGTGGAAAAGTGTTGAAATTCGACACCAGGTATAAGAATAACAATATACAATGGAGCATAAGGTGAAGATTCTTTTTTTCTGTCGGATTCCATCTGACTTTGTTTTTTTTTAGAGGATACGTGAATGTACATGTATGAATGTGATGTGTGTGTATATATATATATATATATATATATATATATATATATATATATATATATATATATATATATGTACGTGCACTTGTGCAGATATGTGTGTGCATGTATGCGGGCGTGTGTGTGTGTGTGTGTGTGTGTGTGTGTGTGTGTGTGTGTGTGTGTGTGTGCGGTCTAGTTAGTAGGTGGATTCAACGTTTATGTTTGTAATGGTTTTTCGGTTTGAAAAGCCCTCCTGAAGATGGTATCTGTCTGGAAATCATTAGATTGGTGAATATGATTTCCTTTGCACGCATTTTTATGGCTCGATAGGTTCCTTGTGGTCGGCTGATCTGAGATCCACATGCATTATCACTTGTTTGTCGCATGCTTTTTCTTTTTTTTTTTTCTTTTTTTTTTTTAAATTACAGCGGTTGTTTTCGTCAATATTGACGACACCTGTTCTGTCTTCGAAAGTAACTTGATTGTTGTGTTCAGCATTGATGAGTTCTAGTCCCCGATCTTTGCACTGTTGTCACCATTTCTGTGCTGTGCCAGCTCTAAGTTTACCGGTAAAGAATTATAACATTTCAGAGCGCTGCTGCTTTACTGGCGTAACGAGAGAGCCTTGCCACCATTAACAGCAACAGAACTCGTCCTACCAGTGTTTATGTTGAATGATAAGAACCAAACCTAGACAATTTCTTTTCACAAGCCAAGAAAATGTTTTACATGACATACTTCAGATTCAGCTAGTCTTCCTAAAATGAAAGAAGAGGTGGATTCCTATGAATGTCTATAGGCCTTCTGTAAGAGAAACGAAAATGGAGATCCCTTTTCTTGCTTTTCTTGGTGGCAGTAACAGGGGTATATGCATGGGGTGATGGTTCAACGCACTCTCAGTCAGCTTGGCAGGTGCCCAGTAACGTTTCATGAAATTCAGGTTGTGGGTAAAGATGTTTGTAAAACATTTATTTGTCGCGCGCGCGTGTGTGTGTGTGTTTGTGTGCGTGTGTGTGTGTGTGTGTGTGTGTGTGTGTGTGTGTGTGTGTGTGTGTGTAAAGGGATGTTGCTGCATTGGTACATTTTCATAGAAGCAAGTTTTATTCCTCACCTCCACAAATGTTGAAGAAGTCAGTAATGTTTTAGTTGGTATTAATATACGTTTAGAAAGCTGCTCTTATTTCTTTCACCGATGCGTTCTTGAAAGAAAGCTGAGTTGCTGCATCTGCTTGCAGAATTCCTGTGAACAGAGGGCAGATAGCCACCGACGCGCCCAGACCTGTACCCCAGTCAGCGAGGGGGCTGACACGGAGGCGGCACAGACCCCCTGCAACGTCCGTTCTCTGCTTTCACGTTTCGAGAGAACGGACGTGGCGCCCAGCCCGACTTCCTGTCCACGACCGGGACCCCCTCCACCCCCAGGGGCAGCCCCTGAAGAGGGAGCCCAGAGACAGGGCCTCGGGGCGAGCCAGCCTGCGGAGGACGCGCAGCAAGTCCGAGTCGTCCTCCAGCAAGCCCAAGTCGGTGCTGAAGAAGACCCGCATGAAGAGCCGGCCTCGCAAGTCTGTGACGTTCGCGGAGAGCATCGCTCATTTCGCGGAGTGTGACGATGCCAACTCTGGGTACGAGTCGGCCGCAGAGGCCAGCTGGTCCCAGCGAACTGTGGACAGTCGATTGAACTACAGTGACGATGACGTCAGACTGAGCCAGGACTGTGACCTCGACGACAGCAGCAGCTCCAGCAGCGACGACGACAATGTAGAGGAGGAAGAAGTCTGTCATTTGTGTCGCCGCCGGCGGAGTTCTCCGGGACAGGCGTTTTGTGCAAAGTGCAGTTACTACCTGGCTAAGCTGAATCTGAGTTAGTAGATTTTTTTTTTCAAACCGTTCTGCTGAGTACTAATAGCAATACTTTACAGCAATAGCAAACTAAGCAATCAGCTGAAGGATCATGCAGAACAGTTCGTTTGGAAATAAACTATGCAAGACTGTATTTCCATACATCTTCAGTCATATTACTTTTGATTTTCTATTACTATGAATAGATCTCTTTTCCACGGCTATGGTATTTGTTGTGTTGATTTATGTTGTTCTGTCACACAGAACATGAAGACATGGCTATAATCATGTGTTGACTACTGAACTGGCTGTTCCCACTACCCACTAACTGCGTGCAGAATGACAAAGCCAGACTTGTCCGTAAGCAGTCTGGTTGGCGTCTACAAATCCGTCGAAACAGCTGGCCTGCGTGCGTTTTCCTAATGTCCAACACAGATGGTCTGTTGGTGACCGTCATAGTTGACCATTTGCCTTTCTTGCCATGTGATTGCAACAATTCTGTCCATTTTCCATTTTCTTTGTTTACTAACGTCATCATGTTTTTAAACTATTATGCATCTGTACCGTCACGTTTTGAAAAGACTTGAACCTTCCCTTAGTAAGGGAAGTTAGAAACTGACTTTCTTATCATCATTCTGTCCATACATTGATGCCTTATTAACGTAAGCAGTTTTTTCAACTGCTTTTTGTCCGTGAGTGGAGCGCTTGAAAGCTGCATTCAGCCGCAGTGTGGCATATACTGATCTCTATTTTAAACATGTTAAACGTTATTTTTCTATTTTCTTGAGGTTTGTCCAGTTGTCCAAGTCGTTTCGCGAAGTTCACAGAACCTGTCTCAGAAATGTTCTTTTGAGCTGAATTTCTGACAATCGTTATTGTCAGTCCAGATTATTATGTAATGAACTGCTTTCATGTAGAATGCAAATTATTTTCTGTAATGTTCATACTTTTCGATCTTCAGAACATCGACACTGCCATTGATTATCAGTTATTCAAATAAGCTGAAAGGTGTCTAATTCACCAGCCGTCTGACCCTAACGGGAGTAATTCTCCAGACATTGGTCCTTCTGCCCATCCTAAAGGAGCTATGGTCAAAGATGTTGATTGCAATTGTTAATATCACTGAGAAGAGATAAAAAGTGTATTTTTCCTCCGTTCAATATGAACTCGACGAATGAAATGACCAGATGGAGATGATATTGTTTTCAAACGTGGCGAAAAGAATTGCATACATTGGTGTTTCATTGGTGTAAATAGTAGTGGCTAATGTGATGGCTATTTATTGTACAGCTGCGGGGAAATCACCCTTGTTCATGACCACCCTCCTTGTGTTAAACCCGGCAACGCCGTCGGCCTTATACCCAGTGTCTCCTCGGTCCAGTTCTGTGAGGCAGCAAGCTGTGGTTCTCAGCGTGATTCGTCTGTTGCAGGCTCTTGGCACTCTGTTGTGTTGTTAGCAGTGTATCCGCCCCATACCATGACATGAAACGGTTGTTGAAATCAGCAGATATTTTGGTTGTCTCACATGGAGAGCCGATGGGATTGAGTAGATAGAGATGTTTTTAACCTGACTGGTTCCAAGAATCAGGTTGGATGGGATTGAACAGAGAGAGATGTTTTAAACCTGATTGATTCCAAGAATCAGGTTGGATACCTTTTTAAGTCATTGTTAAGGGTTGTTTTCATTGGGCTGAATGCGTAGGATATTTGAACAGACTGGTCGGTGCTGCATGGTTTGTCATCAACTAGGTGATTGTGATGAATGATGTTCGTTGTTGCGTGTCCTTCCTGGCGTGTGGAGAATGGAGACGCAGGAGTGGAACAGTGTGAGAGCTGACATATCTAAAAGTGTGAGCGGAGAGCTTCCTCTGAATGATGCGAAAGTTAATCCCGAACTGAAAACCAAAGCAGACACAACCCAGCTTGATGCAGTGTGTTTATTTTATTTTACTGTCGTTGGGAATGATGGAAATATAAGTTCGTCAAGCAATATCAACGGAAGCAATTTTTTTAAGCTGGGCAGAGAGTGGGGGTGGGTAGGGATTCTGTGAGGGGTTTAGTACCATAGTTTTGTAAGACTGGGGTTTTTTTTTTTTTCAGTGTCCGTTCATCTTCCGCCCGTCAGTTGTTGGCATATCTGTGCAAACGCTTTTTTTTTTTTTTACGTCCTACTGTTATGTCATGTCTGGTTGTGCCTTTTTTTTTTTACATTGTCGTTTGAATGAATTGGTCTTTTCATATTTTCAGCAGGAAGCGATGGTATTAATGGTAATGAATGTGACAAATACTTCTCTTCTTTTTGCAGGAGACCAGAATGCATACGATAAAGAACGGGCAATTGCTTCACCATTTGTGAAACATTTGCGCGTGTGGCTGTGTGTGTGCGCGCGTGCCGACGTGTGTGTGTGTGTGTGTGTGTGTGTGTGTGTGTGTGTGTGTGTGTGTGTGTGTGTGTGATTAACAGAAGAATCTCTTGGGATGCAACACATTCAGGTGGTAGAAAAACTCATCCATTTGTCCATAATGTGATTCATTTGTCATTCCTGTGTGCTGACAACTGAAAAATATATTCTATTTCTTTCAAAGTTGGGAAGCCTGCCGCCTGTTTTGTTGACTGACGTCGGGTGAGAATGTGACCAAAGTGTGGGGGGCTAAGTGGGCTCGCCAGTGTTTGGAGGCAGCTGGTTGTAGTGGGATCACACCGTGAGTGTTCGGTCGTTCTTTGTGTTTGTGAGCGGCAGCGGACAGCTCGGTCACACAGGCATCGGTTTGAATGAGCATGGAAGTCCTACCTGAGCGTGTTCAGAAACCAGGTATCATCTTGAAATCAACGATAGTTGTATCATGAATTCATCCATGCACGCATGTTTGCGAATGGAAGTCAACCCTCTACCCCTACTGCCCTCTCTCTCTGTCTCTCTCACTCACTCACTCACTCACTCTCTCTCTCTCTCTCTCTCTCTCTCTCTCTCTCTCTCTTAAAGACACGCGCACACACACGCCGTTTTAATGCAACTTGGAAGGAAAGCAGCTTGAAGCCCAAGGACAGACCCATGAGACTTTCAATGCCGATTAAGGTCTACTGGACTGTCACTATGAGAAACTATTGTGTACAGATTGACAGGTTGTCTATGCATTAACACATCTTCACGGAATGTTAAAACCCTCTACTGATATGAATGCCGACACTTCCAACTGATAACAACACGAACAATGATTTTCATTCTCTCCAACATTTTTGACTCACGAATAAATACAAAAATGCATGACAATCATGAGATGGCGAGTACACAGAGGAAGAACAATGGAAACAGAATTACATACATGAATCAAAGGCTGTTAAATTCATATAGCTGCATGCAGTATAGGGCTGATTAGGCTTGTAATGCCGTAGTTAAACTGACCAGAGTGATAGCAGAATGATAATGTTGTAAATATGTGCCAGTGAACCTCTGTGTGTCTGTTATCACTTCCAGCAAAGGGAACTGTATGTATTTTGCAACGAGACTTACTTTACATACAAGAAGGGGTGGGTAGGGGAAGGGGGGGGGGGGGAAAGAGAGAGAGAGAGAGAGAGAGAAATCAACAAGGCATATTTTTACACAAATTTTGCCAGGATATAGTTACATATTCATACACGTATGTTATACACCAATCAGGAAAACAAGTGTACAATACAAGAAAGTTGTTCCATACGAAAATAATAGATTAAATCAAATATTACTGATATAGAGGTCTCACCGGATAAACATGGCAAAATCATGTACAGTCTCCTGCTGCTGTGATGAGTCGTGATACATATGAAAATTAGGCCTTGATTCACAGTACCGAGTAAAATTCATTTTGAATACTTTGTCATTCTTAGCATACCTGAACAAAATCGATACTCGTCACCCATACGATTCATGCTAAAAGGGGACATAATTCTATCCTCATGAATCAGACTGAATTATCTCCCCTCCAATCGCACCTTTTTCTTTTAAATTGTTGAATAACTTGTGACTGAAACATCTGAGCTTAACACTTAATAGGCTGCAACGCGATGGTAAAAAAATCTTGGGACTGTTCCAAGCATAATAATTTTTGTACATGATACATGTTTTGGATCTAGAGCAGTCACGACCATTTCAGTAAAAAAAAAAAAAAGAAAAGAAAAAGAAAACCAGCAACAACACTAACAACAAAACAAAATAAAACTATTTCAGTCTCTAAGGCAGGCTGTTTTCAGGCAGGCAGGCTGTTTTTCTTCAGGCAGGCTGTTTTTTTTTTCAGGCAAGCAGGCTGTTTTTTTCAGGCAGGCAATAGTGACAGCCTAGGGGTATTGCCACACGAAACAATAACCCATTTTCATCTCTAAAGTCTAATTCATTTAAAGTAATAATTCATTTTTACGCATAGATTTGGAAGTTTATACATTCTGATTATGTTCGTAGCACACATGACGACTATTTCATACTTGAGTCTGTCGATAATTTGCGGACTATTCGGATGTTTATGTGAACGAA
>JADBJO010000046.1:475000-480000 GCA_016801955.1 Conus betulinus | reverse complement strand
TGGACACACACACACACACACACACACACACACATACAGACGCGTATATGTGCTAGGGAGCAGCAACAGTGAGATGAGCTTTCGTCCACGTCCAATACTTATGCCAACCTGTCACCCCTGCTCTGGTCAATGGTACATCTCAACATCAAAGAGAGCTGAGAGACAGAAGGTTGAACAAGCAGGCAAGCACTCGATGGTGGGGAGAGGGGGGGCGGGGTGAGAGAAAAAGAGAGAAGAGAGACTGGTAGAAAAGAGAGCAACAGAAAGAAAGAAGGGGGGGGGGGGGGTAAGAGAGAAGGGGGGGGGGGGGGGGCGTGGAGAGGGGTTGGAGCAAACACAGAGAGAAAAAGAGACTGATAGACCAAGAGAGAGAGACAGACAGACAGACAGAGAATATTCCTACATCCGGCAAGCGACTTGATGAAGCTGTTCTCCTCGTGACTCAATATGTACACCAGTTCAGCCCCCTCAATCCTGCAATGCATCTGAAACACACACACACACACACACACACACACACACACACACACATGTACGCACACACGCGCTATAATACGCGCTGTTTTCTTTAATAATTGTGTTTATGTGTGTATGGAAGCGTGCACGAGTGGTTGTGTATTCATTCGTTTATCTGTGTGCATGCCCGTGCGCACATGTGCGCGTGTCAAAGACAGTTTAGTTCCTTTTGCACCAATCCAGCAATAAACGAAACAAGATTGGAAAAAAAGAAAGACAGAAAGAACAAATCAGACAGAAATAAAAAGGAAGATGAAATTTTTCCGAAAGGAAAAAAGGGGGTAGGGTCGGAGGGAACAAAGCAATTATTGTAATTTTTTTTTTTCTTTTTCTTGTCTTTTCTTTCTTTCTTTCTTTTTCTTTGTTTGTTTGTTTTTTACTGACATTTACTGACATACAAAGTCGAAAAAAAATACTAAGGAAAAGAGACACACCAAATCAGAATTTGGGATCACATGTGAAGCGCGCGCGCGCGCACACACACACACACACACACACACACACACAGAGGTTCTCCACGGATTACATGGGCCTATAACGGGGAAGAAAAAGTCCTCAAGTTGCAAGAAAGCGCCAACTCCAGCAAATTCAACTGGTTCCACTTTTTTCATTTTTATTTATTTATTTTATTTTTTTATTTTTTTTTTTTTTTTTTTGCTTTTGTTTGTTTGTTGTTTTTGTTTTTTATTTTTTATTTATTTTTATTTTCGTTCGTTCTCCCCCCCCCCCCCCCCCCCCCCACTCCCCGCCTTTTTTTTTTTTCCTTTGGGTAAGGGCCCGTAATAGCACACTTGTTAGTGCGCCGGACTCGTTATCGTACCAATCCTTGGTTTATTCGGTCGAATCTCCGCCGGGTCTTACCGATGCAGGAAGATTTTTCCCTCAGACTTTATCGGCTGTGGTTCACATTCACGAAAAAGTCCTTCGAATGAGACTGTAAACCCAGTTGCCGTATGTGAACGCAAGCGTAATGTCTTCCAACCATGGTAACTCTCAATTGTCGAAGAGAAGGCCATTTTGGCCGTTGCTATATACGATATATTCGTATCAGTCATAATAGTAACAGCAAGAACAATAATAATAGTAGTAGTAGTATCAACACATTGTTTTATAATAATAGTTTGAGATATGGATCCGCAACAAACTTCAACGGCTTCGTTCTCAGGTCATCATTTCATATTTCCTGCTAACTGCCATGATAACGATCGAGATATCGACTGTCTGCGCAACAGACACACCGTTTCACACCCATACGTTTTGGCTTTTATTTTTTTCCCCTCGTTCTAATGGAACTGTTCAGCTGACTGTTGGGGCAACATTGCTTTGGACGTGTGCCCTTCAGCGACTGCTGTCCCACGAAAACGGCGGGGCCACTCTCGCCGAATGTGACCTCGAACACAGATTACCTCTCTTGCAGATTTCCGAACATTGTCTGTGACGGACAATTTTTGCTCGATGGCTTTTGAAGACGTCCTCGGATCTGCATGGACACCTCAGATCCGCATGAATTTTTTGGTTAATTGGATTGGTCTTTGAACCACTGAAGTTCTGACCAGCGTGTTGGGCTAATGCGTAGGTCAGACATCTGCCAAGTCGTAGCCACAAGATCCTACTTAAAGTCATTAATTCATTTGCGCATTGTTGTCTCAAAATTTTGCGGATCTGGTGCAAGTTATAAGGACTAGTCCACACGCAGTGACGCCTCCTTGATGAAACTGAAACTAAAACTGAAATGTTGTACTGCGATTCAAAGGGATTGTCAGAGTCGGTTTAGGGTCGGTTCTGTATCTTGCGCATTATTTTGTCGCAAGACAAACCACCCAACAGAATGGAGTGGAGACATCGCCTTTTTGTCGAGAGGAAGAAAGAAAGAAAGAAAGAAAGAATGAAGAACAAACAAACAAAACAAAAAACAAAAAAAAAACTCACCTGGGCTTCATACCAAGTGACCGGGGTGGAGTAGAAATGCCAACAGGATTTGGAGTGTTGAGTCCAAAACGAGGGACAGGCTGAAGAGAGAAAAGAACTCAGAACGTGGTCACCCAGCCTCAGGATGCCAGTTGTATCATATGACGGTTTAGTTCTTTTTTTCAGTCATGGACTTTAAAATCAATTATATTTTGTTTCACGTATAATATCTTCACACTGATTTTTGTCGTTAAACAACGTTAGAAGATGTGATTCACACTCGAACACTATTTGTAGCAGATATGAATCTGAAGGCAAAAACACGTGTAAAACAGACATGACTGACACATGTACAAAAAAAACGACCAAACACTGGAAAACGCGCAGGCCTGCTTTAGGAGACATGACACTAAAAACAAACAAACAAACAAAAAAGCTTCGAAACAGACATGACACGAACAGACACAGCCTGAAACATGCATGACACTGACAAAAAACAGTGAAAGAAACGATCAACACACTAGAGCAAAGATAACATTGACAAACACGCTGAAATACACATGACACTGACAAACACGCTGAAATACACATGACGCTGACAAACACGCTGAAACACACATGACACTGACAAACACGCTGAAATACACATGACACTGACAAACACCAGAACTGATATGACACTGACAAACACACATTGAAATAGACATGACACTGACGAACACAGAAAGAAATGGACTTGGCACCGACAAAGATGCACTGAAATAGACATGGAACCAACAAACACACACATTGAAATAGACCTGGCATTGACAAACACACACTGAAATAGACATGGAACCAACAAACACACACTGAAATAGGTATGGAACCAACAGACACACACTGAAATAGACCTGGCACTGACAAACACACACCCTGAGATAGGTGTGACGCTGATAAACACACATTGAAATAGACATGGCTCCGACAAATACATACTGAAATAGACATGGCACTGACAAACACACACTGAAATAGACATGGCACTGACAAACACACACTGAAATATACATGGCACTGACAAACACACACTGAAATAGACATGGAACCAACACACACACACACACTGAAATAGACATGGAACCAACAGACACACACTGAAATAAACCTGGCACTGACAAACACACACACCCTTAGATAGGTGTGACGCTGACAAACACACACTGAAATATACATGGCACTGGACAAACACACACTGAAATAGACATGGAACCAACAAACACACTCTGAAATAGACATGGAACCAACAGACACACACTGAAATAGACATGGCACTGACAAACACACACTGAAATAGACATGGCACTGACAAACACACACTGAAATAGACATGGCACTGACAAACTCACACTGAAATAGACATGGCACCGACAAACACACACTGGCACTGAAATAGACATGGCACATGGCACAAACACACACTGAAATAGACATGGCACTGACAAACACACAGTGAAATAAACATGGCACCGACAGACACGCGGAAGCAACAAATGTGTAGTTTACCACTGTCACCGGTGGCAGCCAGAGCCAGAAGACCACAAACCAGCAGACCAATCTTCATCATCATGACGGATCAAACTCTTCTCTGGAATCGAACAGTATCTTATACACACACACACACACACACACACACACACACACACACACACACACACACACACACACACGCACGCACGCACGCACACGCACACACACACACACAAGCATTTTGAGTTCCTTTATCATGATATTTGGCTCGTGTGGACACTGGTGCCTACGTGCGAGCGCGTGCGTGCGTGCATGTATGTGTGTGTGTGTGTGTGTGTGTGTGTGTGTGTGTGTGTGTGTGTGTGTGTGTGTGTGTGTGTGTGATATGATTTTTTAATGTCTGTCATGGTTTTAGTGGTTTTAGATATGTTTGTTATCAAACGAGGATGGATCAAATTTAAAACCAGTGTTGATAATAACAATAACAAGTAAAACGACGATCTGTCGAAAGAAAGTCAGTGAAAATGACAGCACTAACTGCAAATGAAATCCCGCCTATTCAAACCTTAATTTTCATGTTGCACCTTTCGTTTTCATTCTGCCCTCATAAAAAAGGAAAGGGAGCATCAAAGGCTATGGCATACGAAGACAATATCAACTGAGGTACAGCATACAAAAAAATATCAACCAATATCCAATATCCAAAAATAAATTTTGGGCTGATGTATTTGAGGCATGTAAGGAATTTGGCCGAAGGATTCTACCTTGCATTTCCGAAGAAATGGCTTACGAAAATATGTTTTATAATGAAAATATTCAGATAAACAAAAAAAAACCCAATTTTTTTTTATCAAAGTCTGTTCGACAAAAAATATTCATACAATTGGACACATTATAAAAGAAGATGGTACGCTTTTGACATATAGAGATTTCAATAACAAATACGGATTTTGCATTGACTTTATCTCGTATACTGGATTATTAAGAGAAGTAGTAATGCATATATTCGGAAAACTGCAGTAACAATGACGAATAACAAGAATGAAGGAAGGTCTAAATTATGGAAA
>JADBJO010000046.1:465000-470000 GCA_016801955.1 Conus betulinus | reverse complement strand
GTCGTTTCATCTATTTTTTTTTATGGATGGCTTGATGTAAAAAAAAAAAAAAAAAAAGGAGATTTATTGCTTATTCAATGTTCCATCTGAAAATAAAATTTTTGACTTTGACTTTGACGCTTGCAGACTCATGATGTCCATGGACTCTCACGCTGGCATCGCACACATATACAGTGTACGCTGGGGGGCCCTGAGAGATTCAAAGTCTTATCTCAGTTGACGTGTGTTTCATCTTTTGTGTCTGTAATGGAAAAGGCCCAGTATGAGTTTGCCCCAATCTCTAGGAGTCTTCGCAATGTTGGCCTTGAGATTATTCCAATGTTTGGTTGGTTGGTGATGTTTCTTGCTCTTCCTGAAGCCTGGATGTCCGGCCACTTCCTCTCTTGATGTTCAGATCTGAAAGATGGTCTATGGTATAGTGAATTTGCTTTTGCTTGCTTAAGTGATTCTTCAGATTTCTTATCACATCAGATCGGCCAAGCTGTAATCCAGTTCCTATCGTTGCCTTGTCAGCCAGAGTGTCTGCTCTCTCGTTTCCTTTAACTCCAGCATGTCCAGGGCAGTACATCCATATGAGTCTCTCCCATGGAAGGCTGCACATTAGTTCATTCCAAACAGGGCTTCCCATTCCACTTTTCACTTTCTGAAGTTGGTTCATGGAGTCAGTCAGTATCATGGCTTGTTCAGTTTGAAAAACTGGCTTATGGATGTAAGCCAGTGGAGTGCTTGTGTCACTGCTTCTACTTCCATTTGTTAGACTTGAAGTTGTTAAACTGTGCGCACCATTGTCTTCCTGGATAGTTCGGCCATTTTGCTTCACTGTGTATCCCTAGCCTAACTTTCCTTTGATATTACAATATCATCTTTTGTGCAAAGGTCTTCTACCAGCATCTGAATTTCTGCGTTGGTTTTGCCTTCTGGCCATTCTCGACAATGTCTTCCAAGTTCATGAGCGACGGCAGTTTGGTAGAGGTGTTTCAAGTGGTCTGGATATTCATCCCATTCCTTCGTTTTTTTTTTTGACTTCTGCTAACTGGCACGTAAGCTGTATACTGTCTTCTGCCTGTTCCATCCATGATTTTCTACGTCTTAGCCGAACGCCTTTTGTTTCCTTGACCGCTGCATGAAATGGGTTTGGGCAATTTTCAAGGGCTCTGAAATGCCTTCACCTGTTCCAGCTTGTGTCTTGTCTGCATTGAAGGAAGGTCGAGCAGGTATCGCAGAGTTTCAACTGGTCTGTCCTATGTGGTTCCCAGGATGAATCTCATTGCTTCATTTTGAATTCTTTTGAAACTGACTTATGGATGTAATTATTCTTTCTAATTTGAGAAGGTAAAGTTGCTGTTGGACAGTGTTGTAAGCCTAATCCATAATCTGTCACACTGAGTACAAGTGCGTTATTCAGTCGGTAGAGATGGCGCTGTTCAGTGCCTTTAGCTACCATTGCTTTCATGGCAGATAGGCCTTTCTTGCATTTAAGAACACTATTCTCAACATGCTTTAAAGGTTAGCATTCTGTCAAAGCCTACACCCAAATAGCGTAGGTTGTTTAGTTGCTTCAATTGGTATTCTATTGAAGGAAACTGGTGAGGGTACTTGTCCTGATGTCTTGTTGTTTAGAGTGCAGACTAATGTCTGAGTTTTTGCAGGGTTGATGGACGATCCAGTTTCTTGACATGAGCAATGTTGTTCAACTGTTGCTGAACTGCTTTCGTTCTTTCTTCAGAGAGACAGACAGACAGACAGACAGACAGACAGAGGGAGGGAGGGAGGAAAACAGACCTGAAGTGCTTGAGTAACAAAGTGAGTTCATATAATTGACCTGTTTCGGAAGTCTGTGTGAGTCGTCAAAATAATTTTCTTTCATTCCAAATTGATTTTGGGGAAAAAAGCGTTAAACATTCATTTTTTTCAACCTGCTCTCAAAGGATAAAGAAAGAAAGACTCAAGAAAATGGGGAGGAGGGGGGGACACAAAAATAATATGCGTGTGTGTGTGTGTGTGTGTGTGTGTGTGTGTGTGTGTGTGTGTGTGTGTGTGTGTGTGTGTTTACGTGTTTACGTGCGTGCGTGCGTGCGTGCGCGCGCGCGCGCGCGCGCGCGTGTGTGTGTGTATATGTATGTATGTGTATGTATGTGTGTGTGTATGTATGTGTGTGTATGTATGTGTGTGTATGTGTTGTGTGTGCGTGTGTGTGTGTGTGTGTGTGTGTGTGTGTGTGTGTGTGTGTGTGTGTGTGTGTGTGTGTGTTTTTGTGCACGTGCGTGCGTGCGATTGTCCGTGATGCGTACGTGAGAGTGCGCACGTGTCTACTCGCGTTTGTAGGCTACGCATGCGTATATGTCTGTACGTACGTGTGTGTGCATGGTAAATTAATCGTTGCATTTTTTTTGCCAGCTGTTACAACTGCCAGCAGAAGCAAACCTGGCAGACCGACAAATCCTCACAAACCTCTTCCAGCCAGCCCCTGCCAGAAGTCACTGAACGGCAAAGGCCGTACATTTCCGATCGTTAAGAATTTTCAGTTGTACTGTAACTGTGACAAACTGACATTCTGTCAAGCTAAAACTGTAATTAGTTACAGCTATTGCTTTACACTCTGACACAAGGTTTGTCGATTGATATTTTACGCCAAAAAAAAAAGACAGCAACAACAGAAAAAAGAAAAAGAAAGACAAGAAAGGAGGGAAAAACTGAGAAAGAATTCCTGGACTTAATGTCCAATCACGTAGTGGAAGTGAGGCTGTATGAAAATAGGGGCGGGGGGGGGGGGGGGGGGGGGGGGGGGGGGGGGGGGGGGGGGGGGGGGGGGGGAGTCAAAGTTTTTCGCAACAATGGTGACTAAAATCATGAACATGTTATTTTTTAACCCTACGCAAGTAAGACCACACGAAAAGAGAAAACGAACGAAAAACGAACGGAATAATCTAAGTGTTCGTAGTTACAGTGTCCAAAATTATGGATTTTTTTTTTAACTTAGCGCGAGTATGGCTGTCTGAAAACAGAAAACGTACGGAATAATCTTAGTCTTCGTAATAAGTGTCCAAAAAAACGATGGATTTTTTAAAACTTAACCTAAGTATGGCTGTCTGAAAACATTAAACAAACGGAATAATCTTAGTCTTCGTGATAAGTGTCTAGAATGATGTTTTTTGTTTGTTTGTTTGTTTGTTTGTTTTAAACTGAGCGTAAGTATGGCTGTCTGAAAACAGCAAACGAACGGAGGAGTCAATTGCTGTCACCGGAAAAACTTCATAGGTGTTCGCTAAACAAATCAAACGTCACTTGTTTGTGACCATAGTTATGATTGGTAGCAGTGCTCACAGTGACAATGGTGAGGGTACTTCGTGGCCTCGGCTCTATAGACAGTTTTAAAACAGAGAAGTTACCAGTTCCGCGAGACAAACTAGACAAACAGAATACAGGACAAAACAGTCTGCATTTCGACCTCTTGGGTCCTCTTCAGGCAAAAACAAGCTACATTTAGGACAATGAAACCAAAGAACGAACAATCCCTTATCTTCTCACATTCGGCGCAAAGTGGTGTTGAATGAAAAGGAGGCCCTTGTCAAATAGAAAATGTGTGTGTGTGTGTGTGTGTGTGTGTGTGTGTGTGTGTGTGTGTGTGTGTGTGTGTGTGTGTGTGTGTGTGTGCGTGCGTGTTGCTTGTTTGTGTACGTGTGTGTGTCTGTGCGTGCTTGTGTGTGTGTGTGTGTGGTTGTGTGTGTGTGTGTGTGTGTGTGTGTGTGTGTGTGTGTGTGTGTGTGTGTGTGCTCTATGCGCGCTGTATGGACGCGTGCGTGCGTGTGTGCAAGTGAGTGAGTGAGTGAGTGTGTGTGTGTGTGTGTGTGTGTGTGTGTGTGTGTGTGTGTGTGTGTGTGTGTGTGTGTGTGTGTGCATGTGTGTGCTTCTCTCTCTCTCTCTCTCTCTCTCTCTCTCTCTCTCTCTCTCTCTCTCTCTCTTGTCTCTGTGTGTGTGTGTGTGTGTGTGTGTGTGTGTGTGTGTGTGTGTGTGTGTGTGTGTGTGTGTGTGTGTGTGTGTGTGTGTGTGTGTGTGTGTGTGTGTGTGTGTGTGTGTGCCTTGTGTGTGTAGGATGACAAGGAGAGCACAGTCGTTGGAAATGAGACATCCATCCCCTCAATACGTCACACAGCGTGAAGAGATGGACTTACCAAACCCTCATGACAGCGTGAAGACACGCGCCACACGATCAGCCAGACACGCAACATTCCGCAGCTCGTGGCCCACATTCCGCTTTCCACTGATGTTTTTAAAACCAGATAATGATAAATGAGAGATATAGTTACTATCGGTTTTATTAATGATTGAAATTATATCATGATGAATGACTTGTGGTCGCTGGTTTTATTGGTGCATTGTCACTAATTGATTGATGTCTTAATACCTTGATTTCTTCGAGCACTATAACTGCAAGGTGATAAATGTGTGTCCGGATTACTGTTGATCATATTGATGTATTGCTCTTTATTCAAATTTCTCTCTCTCTCTCTCTCTCTCTCTCACACACACACACACACACACACACACACACACACACACACACACACACACACACACACACACACACACACACACACACACACACACACACACACACACACACACACACACACACGCGCGCGCGCGCGCGCGCGCACACACACACACACACACACACACACACACACACACACACACACACACACACACACACACACACACACACCACACACCATGAAAAATAGTGTTTATGATTATTGATGCTAGGCATTCATTGCTGCTTACTGATAAACTGATTGTAGTACCGTTCGTTCTCGTTTTGCCTTATAACCACATAAAAATGTTGATATTATTGATGCATTGTAGTTGTCTAATTATTGTCCTTAGCAGTTTGTTTGTATGTTATTATTATTATTTTTTTCTTTACAAAAGGAATGCAACTCTCTCTCTCTCTCTCTCTCTCTCTCTCTCTCTCTCTCTCTCTCTCTCTCTCTCTCTCT
>JADBJO010000046.1:450000-457500 GCA_016801955.1 Conus betulinus | reverse complement strand
CCTAGGTCAACAAGAAAGAAAAACGATGCGTGCCGTCATATGGATTGTTCTTCAGTAACGTTCCTGGAGGCAGTGGATTTACGTTGTCTGTGTAGTATGGTCTGCTTCTGCCTTGTCCATTGCAGACCGTAAAATTGGAATTATGGCCAATCGCATACATCCAGACACGCTTCCAATACAACTACATTGCGAGAAAGCACCTCCGCCGTCTGCTAGCGCGAGATCAGTTTCACCAGTGAGGCGAAACTGTGTGCGAAGTACAGGAAAGTACTGAGTAGTCCGTTTGTAACAACAAAACAAGAAAAGAAGAAGAAGAAAAAGAAAGAAGAAGAAGAAGAAGAAAAGAAGAAGAAGAAGAAGAAGAAGAAGAAGAAGAAGAAGAAGAAGAAGAAGAGGAAAGAAGGGGAGGGCAGAGGAAAAAAGTTAAATGAGGAAGGGGAAAAAGTATACAGTAAATAAGGAACAAGTAGTGCGACTCTTTCTCATAGGATGAGAAATTCATTACACGCACATAATTCCAAACGAATGATGTTGTTTAACGACACCAAATCGTCTGGCGGTAATGCCAGCACAGAGCACACAGAGCAGATAAGGAGACAACCCCGGGAATATTATCGTCATTTTTCTCTCTCTATTTTGTTCGTTTGTTTGTTTTGTTTGTTTTGTTTTGTTTTTTTGTTGATCTGTTCTTTCACTTTCACATATCATCACAACCACCCCTTTTTCTTACTCTGGTTTTCCTTCAAATACATAGACTACCTCTTTTACATTTCATTTTGTTGTTGTTGTTGTTGTTTTGTTTTGTTTTGTTTTTTTTGTGAGGATGGGGGTGAGGCTGAGGATGGGGATGGGGGTGGGGATGTCTTCTGTTTCAATAGCACTGTTAGCTTTCTGCCTGGCTGATCCTTTTCCATCTACATACTATGACTGACTATTATTATTGTTGTTGTTATGATGATGATGATGATGATGATGATGATTCTTCTTCTTCTTCTTCTTCTTCTTCTTCTTCTTCTTCTCATCTTATTATTATTATTATCATTATTATTATTAGCATTACTATTATCATTATTATATTACTATGAGTCGTTGTTTTCATCATCGTCATCATCACTATTATTATTATTATTATTATTGTTATTGTTGTTGTTGTTGTTGTTGTTGTTGTTGTGTCGTTATCGTATTATAATAAATTTCATTGTTCACACTAAATGATGAACTGAAATCCATTTGTATATTTCTTAGATTTTAGCTTACTATCTTTCCCAGCTTCTATGTTATTATTACTATTACTGATATCATTATTGTTATTGTTGTTGTTTTTGTTATCATTATCATTATTATGGTTATTATTCATTATCATTATAGTTAATAATAATTTTGTAAGAAAATGTTCAGAACAAAGACAGGAGAATGGTCCAAAAAGGCAGAAAAAAGAATCGACCACTAGCTAGAAAAACAAAACTTGGGGGGGTGGGGTGTGGGGGATGTTGGGGGGGGGGGGGCTGGAAGGAGAGTTAAAGAGAGTGGCAGACAAGGGGAAGTGACTGGCACTCAGTACCGAGTGTGTGTGTGTGTGTGTGTGTGTGTGTGTGTGTGTGTGTGTGTGTGTGTGTGTGTGTGTGTATTTCCAGTAATTTTCTTTGGCTTTTGCGATGACAATATCGCTATGTTTATTAGCGGCTTTCATTTCTTTGTGATCCTCAGCTGATTTTCTTTAATGTACATTTTGTGTTTCCCTTTCTTTTCATTAATGGCATGTTGACAGTCATCATTCCACCACACGTTACCGTGATGTTTCCCGGACTTCAAAGCTGGTTGTTTGGGAATAGAACTATCTGCGGCACAAAGAACTAATCTGCAAAATTTACTGTACATGCTTTCTATGTCTGTTTCTGTGTGACTAAAAGAGCTGTATTCATATTTTGAAGCGTAGTTTGAAAGGATGACCAATCAGCATAGTTATAATCATATTTTGGCAGCGTGTCATACTCCTCGTTTTCCTGTGCTATGTTTCCATTTATGGTTTATTTTCATAGGGATGTGATCAGACCCTAATGAGAGTCATCCTCTGTTTCCCACACACAATTCATCACCAGAGCTGGAAATGTAAAGGAATGGCCAATAGCTGATGGTATGTGAGTGGCAACGTCAGGGATTCTGGTAATACTCCCATCATTTAGCATATGCGAAATTCGA
This sequence comes from Conus betulinus, assembly GCA_016801955.1. Lineage (NCBI taxonomy): Eukaryota > Metazoa > Mollusca > Gastropoda > Neogastropoda > Conidae > Conus > Conus betulinus. Next base: position 455,301 of record JADBJO010000046.1, on the reverse strand, counting down.
ATCCACGATGTTATCAATCAATCTGTTGCTCGTTACATTTGTACAAGTTTTACCCCAAAAGGGTGCATGCGCGTCAAAGTCACGACAGATAATCCTTTCGTCTTGCTGATCTTGAAAATCCCGCAACCCTCCGATTTTTTTGTCGTTGTCAGGGCCTTTGGGCAAATAAACTGAAGCAATGTTTACAAATAAAGATGACGAAAATGTTACAATAATATCATAGGATGGAATCGATTCTACGTCTTTTGGAGCTGGTGACGTTCTTATGCAATATTCCAGGTCTTCTCGAACATAGATTGCGGTTTGAACATGTTTCAGAGAAGATGAATTAGTATGCTCATGAACCGGTGGATAGTAATGTCCCGAAAGTTTGGGGTAAATTGTTTCTGCTTACATTAGAGACTGAAGTAATAAAACTTGGTCGTCATTAGAAACAAGGCATTGATTTAAATATTGGAATTTTTGGTAACAGACCGTGTTTTTCCATTGCATTATATTTTTAGGTCTTCCTAACTTTGATTTTGTACCTTTCCTCACTATGTCAATGAGAATGTTACTTGTTATTTCTGCTTTTTGAATATTTAAGCAAAAACAATCACAATTGTGAGCAATAAACAAAATACTGATTCAAACATAACAGTAACAATTCTGAATAACAAGCAACACAAAAAGAAATTGTTGATAGTGTCAAGACTCAGCTTTTGCAGATTGACGACTCCATTGTCAGTGAAACCAGGGTGGGGGAAAAGCGGGAGGGAAGAAGCCATATCCAGGATGTCGCTGGTGCAGGACTGGTCTCCTCCTGGGCCTTTCCCAGTACAGTCGATGTAGATGTTGGCCTAGATTCCTGGAGATGATGCTGGTACCTCTCGACGTTGGGTGGATGTCGTCTCGAGAGAGGTACCTGTAGTCTGTGGCTCATAAGTTGTCGTGACTGATGTAACTCACGTCTTCTGATACAAGTTTCGATTTCACCAATGCGTTCAGTGGTTCTCGCTTGACGTTGCAGGTTTTATTTCTTGTTAGGGCGACTTGGCTCAGCGCCACCTTTGCCTTTGGGAAATAACTGCTTTTTGATGCCCATTACACACTTTTATAGGTTTGTACTGATGTCAGACGGTTCTTTCGATCTGATGTCGTTTAGACCCACATGCCGAGCAACACAGTCCGGTGCAGGGTGGGTTTTTGTTTTTTGTTTGGTTTTTTTTTTTTTTTTGTTTGTTTGTTTTTGTTTTTTGTTTGGTTGGTTGGTTGGTTTTTTGTTTTTTTGGTTTTGTTTTGTTTTGTTGCTTCTTCAAGTGTTGCCTTGCAGTTGTCAACGGTGTACACTCTTCGTGTGGCCACTTGTAGCCCATATGAAAGTCCCAGACGATTGCCGTCCACTTTGTTCATGATGGAGTCATGAAGAAGGAGAACGCGAGGACGGTTTTGGAAGAACGAGTGTTTACGTCATCGTGTATTTAAAGATTCAACGTCATTCTTATTTTGTTTCTCGTCACAATTCTGGCCTGATCTTGCTGGCGATGTTTTTTGCCTTTTTGAAAGGGGATTTCAAGCAGGCGGTGTATGATGGGAAAGTGAGTGAAGATGATAGTGTGTGTCACACTCGCCGTTGCCTTGAAGGGAGCTGGTCTGGGTGGCTGAATAGATGTTAAATGGTTTGCTTCTCTCTCCTCCTTGCTGTGCCTCGATGGTGGTCTCCTCTCGTGACGCAGATGTAGTCCGCGTCTTCAGTAAGCTCTCTTTTAAACTGCAGATTCTTTCACTCATTTTCAGAATGACGTCCATAATTAGCCCCTTGATCTCAGAGAGGGCTTTTTCACAAAAGCAGGTTCGTTGAGCGTGTTCTGACATCTCTGGTAGATTGTGGTCACCGGGTGAATTTTTCAGACTTTCGGCCGTTTCTCCATCTGTCTGATGGATGTTCTCCAAACTGGATTTTGCCCACGGCCGGCACTTTCTGTGGCATTGTTTCGATGTTCGACGATTTAAGCAACTTTTTGGGGCTTCCTCTGTGTCGATTCGATGAGGTTTTTGATTTCGTCATAGTTGAGGAATTTTCTTTCCTCTGCTGCAAGGTCCTCAGACTAATCGCCATGTTGGCGCAGGAATCCGAGAGATAGAGTGCTTTTTGTGTGTGTGTGTGTGTGTGTGTGTGTGTGTGTGTGTGTGCATACACACGCGCGCGCGCGCATGTGAATGTGTGTGTGTGTGTGTGTGTGCATGCGTGCGTGCGTATATGTTTGTAAGTGTGTTTGTGTGAGTATGTGCGAACGTGTGTGTGAGTGAGTGCGTGCTTGTGTGTGTGTGTGTGTGTGCGCGTGCTTATGCGTGCGTGTGTGTGTGTGTGTGTGTGTACACGAATTTCTCATTTATCTTTATGAAACTGGGATAACAAAATAGGCGACGCAGGACAAAAGAAAAAATAACGATATTCTTAGTTCTAGCGGCATACTAATAATGATAATAAAAAAGGCCTTCCTTAGAGGCTGGACCTTGTTGAAGATCAAACAGTCCGTCAGACTCTCGCTCGCACAACGTCAGCACACAACCAGGCAGAAAAGCAGAACAGAGTTCTGTTTAACTGACAACTGCATTTTTACACCATTCATATGAAATACTTCGTTTGGTTTCACGTAATAAGTATCATGCACACATTTTTCAGTGCGATAGCAGCACTGGTCTGTGGCGCTGTACAGCGACAGCTGGGCATTGTTTGGCCACAGAGAGAGAGAGAGAGAGAGAGAGAGAGAGAGAGAGAGAGTGAGTTCAACAAGGCGTATTTGTATACAAATTTACCTGGATAGAGTGTTACATATTCATACACCTATGTTATGCAGCAAATAAGGAAAACAAGTGTACAGTACGAGAAAGTTGTTCCATACGAAAATAATAGATTAACTCAAAGTATTACTGATATAGAGGTCACACCGGATGAACTTGGCGAAATTATGTACAGTCTCCTGCTGCTTGTGATGAGTCACCATGCATACTTATGAAAATTAGGCCATGATTTATAGTACCGAGGTAAAAACTGATTATGAATACTTCGTCATTCTTGACATACCTTAGCAAATGATATCCATCACCCATGCGTTTCATGCTTAAAAAAGGGACATAGTTATATCCTTATGAATCAGACTGAATTATGTCCCCTCCAATTGCACACACACACACACACCACACACACCCACACCACACACACACACACACACACACACACTTTTTTTTTTTTTTTTTTTTTTTTTTGTTAAATTGATAAATAACTTGTAATTGCGATATCTGACCTCAATGGGCTGCAAAACGATGGTAAAAAAAACTCGGGACTGTTCGAAGCATAAGTAATTTTTGTACAGGATATATTTTTTTGGATCTAGAGCAGCCACGACCATATGTGTAAAAAAAAAAAAAAAAAAACAAATTAATTAAAAAGAAAAAAAGCAGCAGCAACAACAAGAACAAAACAAAATAAAAACAACAACAAAAACAAAATAAAGCTATTTTCAGTCTCTCAGGCAGGCTGTTTTTCAGGCAGGCAGTTTTGTAAGGCTGACAGCCTGAGGATGTTTCCACACGAACAGTTTTCAGGTAAATTCCAATTCATTTTCATTAGTAACTGATTTTTAAAGCATTTAGAAATTTGAAAAAATTCCGATGATGTTCGCAGCATACATGACGACTATGTCACACACTTGAGTCTTCAATGATTTGTGCCAGAACTGGACTATTCGGATGTTTAATGTGAATGAACGACGAGAAGTTTCCCGTTTTACTACACACACAAAGCAAGTGGGTGAGCATTTCCTCATTCTCATATATTTAACGATATTTTAAATGTGGAGATTCGGTTATTTTTGATACACGTGTTTTTTCATTACCCTGGACTTTGCAGCCCATGTCAGTAATTATGGGGTCCGACAAGGGAGTTAAGCAGAACAAACTGACAAGATATTGGGAGCTGGAGTCGTCTGCCTTTATGTTGCAGAATCACCATTGCTCTTCTGCCTTAATCTTTTAATTCTTTTACAGCTTAACAGAATGTCCCATTGAAACTAATATATAAATCTAACATATCTGATACGAGTAACATTTTCCAGAATAGTTCCGTTCAATATGCGAGGGGAAGTCTTTTTTTTTTAACCAGAGAAAATATTCTGTCGTGCAATTATGAAAGGTCATAACAGGAAAGGGGGGGGGGGGGGGGGGGGGGGGGGGGGTGGGGGGGGGGGGGGGGGGGTGGGGGGGGGGGTGGGGGGGGGGGGGGGGGGGGGGGGGGGGGGGGGGGGGGGGGGGGGGGGGGGGGGGGGGGGGGGGTAGGAGGAGGACATTGACAGGATGAACTGAGCTAGAGGCGAATAAAGGAAGAGGGGGGAGGGGTGAGGTGAGCGATTTAGTTAACTGACATATTCATACATATTCCACATCCCCCCCCCCCCACCCCCCCCCCCCCCCCCCCCCCCCCCCTTGTCTGAGGGGCTTGATTACTGCAGACTGAGCAAAAGCACATTTCTCTCTCTCTCTCTCTCTCTCTCCTCTCTCTCTCTCTCTCTCTCTGATATTATTCAAGAGCAACTGCAGTGTGTAACGGAACATACAGTTTTTGTGCCAGTTAAATGTGCATTTTTAGATTGAAATCTGTGTAAAACTCCACGGATGTGTGTGTGTGTGTGTGTGTGTGTGTTTTGTTGATTTTTTTTTTTTTCCTTTTGAGGCTGTGGTGTTGGTAGAGGTTTTGTTGTTTTTTTTGGGTTTGCTCTCTCTCTCTCTCTCTCCTCTCTCTTCTCTCTCTCTCTCTCTCTCCTCTCTCTCTCTCTCTCTCTGTGTGTGTGTGTGTGTGTGTGTGTGTGTGTGTGTGTGTGTGTGAAGTATTGTTTTTGAATGTGAGGACAGATGAAGGTAGTTCATTCAGATCTTCTCAATACAAAGAAACGAAATTCCTCATGAAAAAGACGCGAGTAAGTGTTACGTCCCTTACGAAATGCCTCTGACCGCATTGTCGTTCTGCAATGTGACGAGTCGATCCACTTTGTATGGACGGTCTCTGAAATAAAAGTATAATCTTTGTATGTCATGTTTGAAACTCATTTGACCGCCGTCTGTTCGAAGTGTAGACCTTTTAACAACATCTGCCCAGTTCTGTGACTATTACGCAGAATCTCTGTTGTAGATGTACTGGCTTGTGTTTGACGTAAAGCAGGATGACGGGTTAAAAAAAAAAAAAAAAAGGAAGAGGGGGTACGGTGCTTCTGCGTCAAATCCCGATATTTCGTCATTAGAATTATCAAGGTGTTCTTACAATAG
>JADBJO010000046.1:397500-417500 GCA_016801955.1 Conus betulinus | reverse complement strand
AATTTGATCGATTGAAAGAAGGAGAAAGGGAAAAAAGCGGACACACATAATTATCCTGACAAATTGAAATGGGCGTTGCCTGATTTTGCAGTAAACCAAATCAGAAAAACACACAGGAAGGGGAAATGGCGGGGGGGGGGGGGGGGGGGGGGGGGGGGGGGGGGGGGGGGGGGGGGGGGGGGGGGGTAGAATAGAAACCAGTGAGACGTACGGACAGAGAAGCGAGAAAGAGACAGTCAGACACAAAAACTTACAGGCAGAGAGGGTGGTGATAAACCCACAGAGGACAAAGATGGTGAAAGGGGTGCGAGTACATCCACAGTGAACATGATGAAGAGAAAGTGAGAGGTGACAACAGACCCAGAGAGAGAGAGAGAGAGAGGAGAGAGAGAGAGAGAGAGAGAGCAGAGAGAGAGAAGAGAGAGGGAGAGAGAGGGAGAGAACACATACACACCACAAGGAGAGGGGACAGACAGACAGAGGAGAGAGAGAGAGAGAGAGAGAGAAGAGAGAGAGAGAGAGAGAGAGAGAGAATACATACACACCAGAGATAGACAGACAGACAGACAGACAGACGACCTGAGGCAAAGACAGTTATTAAAGAGAGAGGAGAAAAGGAGAGAGAACTCTCTCCTCTCTCTCTCTCTCTCTCTCTCTCTCTCTCTTGTCGCCCGGCTGACGACTGAAGCCACAGCAAAGTTACCCTGAGGCCCAGAAATGATCAACAGTGTCTATGGCAGCATTGAGAAATACATGACACTGTCAACATCAGAAATACACAGCAAAAAAAAAAACAAACAAAAAAAAACGGCCATCACCATATCAACAAAAGCTTCAACATAATCCTCACACACACACACACACACACACACATTCAACACACACACAATACACAACGCACGCACACACACACACACACACACAACCACACACACACACACCTCACACACACACACCCACACAACAGAGGAGGGATAGGAGAGAGGGAGGGATTGGAGGAGTGGAGAGAGATTGAGAGGAGGCAGGAGGAGGGTGGAGAGGCTGGGCGTGAGAGAGGAGAGAGGAGTGAGAGGAGTGTGGGAGAGGAGAGGTGAGGAGAGGTGAGGAGAGAGGGTGAGATGAGGAGCCGGGGGAGGGACTCGAGGGGGAGAGGATGGAGAGGAGGGACGCAGAAGTTGAGGAGGAGGGAGAGAGGAGAGAGAGAGAAGCGAATCGGGACGATACCGCCTGCACTGCAATGACTTGTGCATTGAAAAATAGGCTGCTGAGCTGCGTTATGCGGGTCATTTGGCGGGCGGAACACAACCTGATATAGTCTGGTGGGAATCGCGGTGCGCGTGCGGACCACTTGCATCTTTTTGTCCAACGAATACTGACTTGATTCCTGACCGATTCTTCAAGACAGTGACGCCGCTCAGACCGCAGCACGACAGGTAAGCACCTAAGGCCGGGTACAAGTATAGTTTGCTGCCACTCTGTCTCCATCATGCGACCTATTTCAGCGTCCCCAGACGGCCGCCTTTTCCGACCCTCGCCTTTAGCAGAAGGTCGCCTGTGTGGAGAAGTAAACTGCTTAACAGGTGGTGTTGTGAAACGAACTGTCAGTGCCATTCCGCCAAGACAATAGCTAGGAAAAACACAAACTAGATGACAATGACAAAACACGACGAGTGAGTTATCTTCCCGGCTCTTACGGTCTTCTTCAGCCCTTCTAAACCAAACAACATGTCAGGCCAATGAAATACGCATTTCAACATCAATTGGAGCCCCGACTATAGAAGATTAGGGAGTGATGCCTCGATTTCTTCGTTCTCATGTCCATGTTTGATATGTTGCTTCTTTTATTGTACCTTGAAGATGGGTTCGACGAAAACGCTCGTCGTGTTGCTATTGTCTTGTAATCTGTTTTATTTTGTTTCTTGTCCATATTGTTATCTTGCGGAATAACTATACCAATCTCTTATATCAAAATTTGCAATATCCAGCCTTTCGTAAATCGTCACTGTGAAATGCTTGAACCCCTTTTTAACAGGTGGTTGGTGGCTTTCGTTCCAACATAGTATACTACAGGTCGAAGTTCTTATTAATCCAATTTTGCAACCACTTACCGACTCTTACAATTTGTACTGGCCAGAAGAAGATTTTTTGCTGAATTAATCTGCACTCAACCGCGACGGGGTACCCCATGATAGAGTACAACCTCTACGCGAAAACACCACTATACCACCACGACCTAGAGTGCTTCGACCCCCCCAGTTAGCGCAGATGTGTCCTTCTCTTGCGGGTTGTCTCACAAGGACGACTTGGAGAAATGGATCGCCTCCATGTGGACTGCCGGGATGGTGCTGTGGATGCGACAGGCCACCAGTATGGAGTTGACTGTGTATGTAGAATGGCTGGCAGGATGGCAGAGGAGAGGGTGCGGAACAGCGCCACTGTACCATACAGTTAGACGCATGTTGAACTTTCGTGTAGCTGCACTTGAACTTTGACGAAAGAAGAAGAAGAGAAGAAGAAGCAAGAAGAAAGACAGAAAGAAGAAAGAGAACGAAGAAGAAGAGGTGCTTCTGTCTTTAAAAGCGGGACTGTCCTAACTACGTCAAAATGATGTGATAGATTAGAATGCTAGCTTGGACCAGTGAGGCCTCTCTTAGCTTATGTCAGTGTATCATATTCACGTTTGCACACGCGTAAGAAACGTGCCCCGGCTCTCTAGTTTCGTTTCTATCGCGCTGTATTGTTTGATTGTCGTTATATTGCTTAATTGTTTGTGTGTGAGTTTGTTTCGAGTGGCTGGGTTAGATAGGTATTGATATTTGCGAGTTTGATTTGCATATAATTTGTTTTGTTTTTGTTACTTGTTGTTGGTTGATGTTATGCAAGGGGATGAGAGCGCGCGGATAGGGCCGGGGGTGCACTTTTTTTTTTTGGCGGGAGGGGAGGAAGGAAAGGAATGAGGAAATTTAGCGAATAAGGGATAGGCGTGGGGTTGAGGGAGAGAAGAGCGTGAGGGGTTGGCGGGAAGAGGGAGAATAGGGTGGTGGAGGGGGAGGGAAGAGGGTGGTTACGTGTCTTGTTAGAAGAGGCAGCGCCAGAAGGCTGCTTGGCTTTAGGTGTTGACTAGCGATTTATGATACGTGGAACTCATAATTTTCTCGAAAGAAAAGACGACACCTTTTTCGTAATCCCTTTTTTCGGGGTGGGGTTGGAGCTTTTTTGTTTGGTTTGTTTGGGTTTTCTGTCATTTGCTCTTAGATTTCTTCGTCGGCCAGACAAATTTCTCTCTTTTCAAGTCCTGCTTTTCCCCCTAACTCTCCTCTCTTCACTCTTATCTCTCTCTCTCTCTCTCTCTCTCTCTCTCTCTCCTCCCTTCCCCCTCTCGTTCTCTCTCTATCTCCCTCCCTCCCTCCCCTCTCTCTCTCTTTCTCTCTCTCTCTTCCTCAGGAGAAATGTTCTGCCGTCAATTATATGATAGACTGCTGCTCAATTATCTGCTTGTCATTGTGTAGAATTACAATTACTCTCAACTGAATTATCTGCTGTCATTGTAGAATTACATTTACTGTAGCTGAATTATTTGCCTAGTCATTGGTAGAATTACATTACAGTAAGTTGCCCATGTTTGATTGTGAGTATGGAATGATATGTAATGAAATAATGGTATGCATCACAACGACAGATTGTAGGACTAGTGGGACGAGGCCTTGGCCTAAAATCTTCATCCTTGCGTATTAAAAAAATCAGTCCAATCTCTCTTCTCTCTCTCTTCTCTCTCTCTCTTCTCTCTCTCTCTCTCTCTCTGCCCTCTCCTCTCTCTACGTCTCTCTCTCTGCTTATTGCGTTTGTTCAAAAGCAATTTTTTTAAATCGTAAATTTTATGTTGTGCGTTATTGACTTTGAAAAAGCCTTTGACTCCATTAACAGAAAGCTTTTGTGGGACCAGATTACTTAAAAACGGGGTCAAGGGGAAATTATTTAGTTGTATTAGAGCTATGTATCAAGTAGTCAAAACAAGGATAAGAAGTGGTTCCAGTCTGACAGACTTTATTAATTGTGCCGCTGGAGTAAGACAAGGTGATGTGTGTGTAGCCCTGCATTATTTTCTATGTATATTAATGAGGTTGCTATCGAGGTTATTAACAATGGCCTTCATGGTGGACGATTTCCAGATGGTGTGTCAGAATTATTTATCCTACTGCTAGCCGATGACATCGTTCTGGTTTCAGAAACGATAGTTGGCTTACAACGTCAGCTAAATAATCTGAACAGGGCTGCTGCCTCTTCATTAGAGCTGAAAGTGAACATGAATAAAAGCAACATCGTGGTATTTCGAAAGGGAGGATATTTATCGGCGAGGGAAAGATGGATGTATGATGGACTTGTTATACCTGTAGTGAATGTGTATAAATACCTGGGGATCTATTTTCTACTCGTCTAAGTTTTAGCTTTGCTTGCAAAGACCTTGCATGTAGGGCAAAGAATGCTTTGATTTGCGTGATAAAAAGATTGCATGCTTTAAACAATAATTCACTTGAGTTATTTCTTAAAGATCTTTGATTCCCAGATACAGCCTATTTTGATGTATGGGGCAGAAAAAGAACTTGGGGGTTAGGGGTTAGATAACGCTGTCGTTCATTGTGAGGCGGTGCATTTATTTGCTTTGAAGAAGTTTCTAGGTCTCGACAGGCGTATTTCTAATGATTTGGTGTGTATGGGGAGTCCAACAGATATCCATTGTTCATTACTTCAGCTGTTAGATGTGTTCGGTATTGGTTAAAGCTTTTACACATGGATAATGGTGTTGTGGATTGCCTCGTAAGTCTTATGAAAATGTTATTCGAAACTGGATTTAAAGGGGGAAAAAAAACGAACTGTGTTTCAAAATATGCGTCTATTTCTGTGCAAAGTACGGATTTGGGGATGTTTGGCTGGCTCAGGGCGTTTGGAAATCAAAATCAGTTTTATTCGTATTTTTCAACAAAGGCTAATTGACTGTAGATGGCAAATGTGGGACGATCATATCCAGACTAGTGAACGATACAATTTGTATAGAAATTGTTCTAGTTTTCATCGCATTCAGCCTTACTTGAAATTCGATATGGACATGTATTTGAAAAGATCAATTGCTAAATTTAGACTTGGAGTTTCTGAGATAAGGACTCATTTCTTAAGATACAGACAACATAGACAAAGTGATGTAGTGTGTCCATTGTGTGGGCAAGGTGAAGAAAATGAAATACATTTTCTGTTCATTTGCCCAGCTTTAAAAGATATTCGCCAAAAAATTTATCCCGCAGAAATATTATAGGCGCCCATGCTTGTTTCGTTTACAGTTATTACTTAACTCTAATAGATATAACGTTATCAAGAATTTTAGGCATGTTTTTGTTTTTTTTTAAAGCGTCTAAGATCAGAGAAATAATGACATCTTAATTGCTGTTCTTGCTTGTTTGGATGGCAGATGTGTTTTTTCCTGATAAATTATTTGCTTCTTACTTGTAATGTAAATGTTTATGCTCATTCCCCTTCAAATGGGCCGATGGCCTTACTGAATAAAATTTCTGAAGTCTGAAGTCTGAAGTCTCTCTTGTTATCGGTAATAAATTTAATGGTGGGATGTGTTCATTACGCAAGAATTTTTTTCCTCCATTTTAGTTCAACTTGATTTACTTGGGGTGAATGAAAACTATGTTTCTTTTCTTTCACTCACTACGTTTTATTTTTGTGGGCATTTCTTTTAATTACTACTAACGGAGAACCACAACCTAGATAGCTTCCCTCATTAGTCCCTCTGATTATACAGACAGCATCCGGTTATGATGATGACTCTCTATGTTTACTCTTTGCCCCACTTTCAGGGTACGGGCCGGAGGGGGGGGGGGGAATATGTACTTGCCTATCTGTTATCCTCCCGTCGTCGTCGTCATCGTCGTCATTCATCATCATCATCAGCAGCAGCAGCAGCAGCAGCAGCATCGGCATCATCATCATCATCATCATCATCATCATCACCATCACTAGATCATCTCATCTGTCTGTCACCATCATTAGATTATCTCTCTGTCTGTCTGTCTGTCTGTCTGTCTCCTCTCTCTCTCTATCTCTCTCTCTCTCTCTCTCTGTTTTTCTCTCCGTCTCTGTCTGTCTGTCTGTCTGTTTGTCACACACACACCTCACACAAACACACACACTTACCCACACACCTTCACACACACACACACACACATACACACAAACGCGTGCGCGCGCGCGAGCGCATGCTCATGCAAATACAAAAAAAGACAGACAGACGGAGTCAGAGACAGGGAGGGAGAGAGAGAGACTCACATCTCTCTCTCTCTCTCTCTCTCTCTCTCTCTCTCTCTCTCTCTCTCTCTCTCTCTCTCTCTCTCTCTCTGTGTCCGCATGCATGCACGTGCACACACATACACACGCACACACACACACACACACACACACACACACACACACACGCGCACACACACACACACAAGCAAGCACGTAGGCAAAGAGATAGACAGACAGACAGACCGACAGACAGACAGACAAAGACAGACAGAGAGAGAGAAAGAGAGACAGAGAGAGTGAGAGAGAGAGAGAGGGGGAGAGAGAGAGAGACAGAGAGAGAACTGATTTTTACATCTGCACAGCAATGCAACATGAACCAGATACACCCAGAAAAGCACTCTAACCTTGAAGTAGTCGGCTTTAAAACAGACAAGCAAACAAACAAAAAAACAAACAAAAACTTGAAACTTAGATGACTTCATTGATGAAGAGACATGCAGTTAATAACCCGCATCTTGAATGACGCTCCGTCGAAACAAAAATCTCTAGATAATCAATTTCGCGGAGGGAAAGCGAAACGACATCAACTGTTTTGCTTTTAGTCCTCTTCTCGATGTGCTCTCATGCATCATTCACTAATGGGCCTTGTTCAGTTTCATCAAGACTTTTGTTGTCATGCTTTCGTCTAAGGCTTGACCGTTCTCTCTCTCTCTCTCTCTCTCTCGTCTCTCTCTCCTCTCTCTCTCTCTCGTCTCTCCGTCTCTCTGTCCGCTAATTTTCTAGATCTCTCTCTCTCTCTCTCTCTCTCTCTCTCTCTCTCTCTCTCGTCTCCTCTCCTCGTTATTTTTTTTTTTCGTTAGCTCTCTCTCTCCTCTCTCTCGATGTGCTCTCTCTCTCTCTCTCTCTCTCTCTCTCGTCTCTTCCTCTCTCTCTCTCTTGTGTGTGTGTGTGTGTTGTGTGTTGTGGTGTGTGTGTCCGCTATTCGTTAGATCTCTCTCTCTCTCTCTCTCTCTCTCTCTCTCTCTCTCTCTCCCGCTATTTTCGTTAGATCTCTCTCTCTCTCTCTCTTTCGTTAGATCTCTCTCTCTCTCCCTCTCTCTCTGACCGCTATTTTGTTAGATCTCTCTCTCTTTCTCCCCCCCCCCCCACCCCCCCCCCCCCTCCTTGACACAGCCACAGCCAGATTCATCCCATCACAGCCCCAGCACTGGCAGTCGGCAAGGAGCAATCAGTATCCACCAGACGAGACGCTGCACTGCCACCGAGTTACTTCGGTATACTGGTGCCTGTCTCGGATCCAACATATACAGGACACCATGTACCTACCGACGATGGTACCTGCTAAGTCGCACAGCCAGTGTGCGCAAACGTTCCCCCAGAGGGCGCCATCACGTCTGCATAGCGACAGTCGCCGAGGACGATCTGGTACCGATCACTTTGTCGCAAACTCTTCACATTAGCGTTGGGCTAATGCGTAGGTCTGACATCTGCTAAGTCGTAGCCACCACAGCCTCTTCTGAAAGGCCCTCATCTTAGTCATTAATTCATTTATCCATCAGCTTTAAATCATGCGCAGCGTGGTCTCAAAAACTTCGTGGATGAAACTGAAACTTCTCAGACGTGCAGACGACATGGAAACTGAGGTCACTGTGAGAGTGAGGCCTAAAGGACCGCAGAATATGAGACTTTGTATTTAACAATCTGCTTTAAAGACCATATCGTGCAGGTTAGTTCCCATACACCATCATACGTTGAGTGTGTATAGGATAACATTTAACAGACAGGTCTAACAAAAGGAAGGGGAGCAGTACTCATGGGCAAAATTTAACAGATCACTAACATAAGCTGGTCAAGTTCTCAATCATTTTCACCAAACTCGACCTGTTTTTGCTCTTAAAAAAAAAAAAAAAAAAAAAAAAGCATATGGTGTCTTTCAATTTAATTGTCGAAAACGTCTGGGCAATGTAAATGCCTATAGGGAGGATGGGGAGGTGGGGGAAACGATTGTAAAGACTACAGTGATGGCTTACCACAGTCCACTCTTTTCTGTTCTTCCACAGGAACAAACAGCAAAGGCATCGAGAGTTCTTCAGCAGTGCCTCTGGATAAACACGCGAACCAAAGGAAGTCCTGGAGCAACACACTGGATTGCTGAAGGGCAGGAAAAGGACAAATAATCATTGTAACCTGTCACAATGTTCCAGTCCATTTAGTCCATAAAAGATAGTAGTGATTGTTAAGTGTCATTACTGGAAATATTACACCTGAAAGTTGGATGACATCACCTAGAAGACTGGGGACCCCCAGGAGATTTTTTGGCCAGTGTATCAAAGACAAAGGCAGTGACTATGAGACATAGAGGCAAATGTCCAGACGGGTGCCACGTAAAAGACACAGCTAGGTTGGCGTGCCATGAAGGCAGGTACTGCTTCATACCTTGAAGAAGAACACCCAGCTGGCTCATATCGCGAGGGTCCGTCACGGTTCACCAACACAGCTGGTTGTCAAGGTCAGACTATCCGCGCCAGGCCGGCAAAAAAACCACAAAAAAACAGAACAACAAAAAAAACTGATGTATTCTCCTGCAGCTTTTACGTGTCATCTGCACTAACACCTGATCTGCCCATGTGGCACGTGTCATGCGAAGTAACACCTGATCTGCCCATGTGGCACGTGTCATGCGAAAAAAAAAAAAACACCTGATCTGCCCATGTGGCACGTCATGCGAATGCGAAGTAACACCTGATCTGCCCATGTGGCACGTGTCATGCGAAGTAACACCTGATCCGCCCGCGTGTTAATCCTGCACTCCTCCCTCACCCATGCCTGACAGCGTCACGATCCCCTCTCAGGACGAGCTGACCCTCCCTCAAGGAACAGACCCCGGCCCAGGTCCAGGGAACGCCAGTAACGGCAGCATGGCCGGGACTGACGTGGGGTTCCAGAGAGACAGGACTGCTGTCAGGGGGATACCCCTGGATCCCCGCTCTGCTGGTGGCCTGCGGCATGGTGCTCTTCCTCTCTATGTCTTTCTACAGTCATCACAGGCGAGTGAGGCGGAAGCGGCGGCTGCTGATGGACTACCTCTCGGTGTTGCTGTACAGCGGGGCGGGGACTCGGGGTCGTTCCGTCAGCATCCTGTGCAACACCACAACTCCCTGGCCTTGTCTCAGCTGGGAAAGTCTTTTCGGATCAAACGGGACAAGAAGATGAACCATGACACGGCTGACTTTCTAAGAGACAGGTTTCTCATGGATCTGGTCGAATTTTCCAACTCCCACAAGCATGTGAAAAACGTTTCTGAAGAGATATATATCTGCTCCTTCGGAGAGCAAGTTCCGGGAAGTGGCCAACCAGATGATCACCTTGAACAGGGCAACACGGCTGGGCAGAGGGGACCTGAGCACTTTGGCCCGAAACCTGAGTGTGCCGGAGGACTTGGACCACTGTGACCTCGATTTCCCGTCCTCTCTATCTGAGATCAGAACAAGCATATCACACAGGGGTGCTGCTGCTGAATCCCCAACGAATGCAGAACGATGACGCAGACTACACAGACCCCGCTAACGGATCTGATACCATCACGGAGTCCTTGTCTGAGCGCAGTTATGACAACAGTGCATTCTCCAGCCTGTCACGCCTCTCCAAGGATCTGGCTCCGATCACAACACACATTCAAAGACCTGCCTCAACCGACATGATCATTCTGGTTTGCTTGTAAAGAACCCAGGCCGTCTGAACTCCACTCATCAGAGACGTCTCCTCTCCAGTCACTGTGGTTCCTGAACAAGTCATTAGTGCCTGCCCCTTGCCCCTGTGATGACGTCAGATTGCCCGGGGACAGATGGCGGTCTGACTCTCCACGTCATGAAGACGTATCGATGACACGTGACTCCGTGCTGCCCGTGTATGTGCCCTCCCGAGAGATGTCTCAACATTTCTCTAGGAAGGCAGGAGTTCAGGCAGAAGCATGTTGCCGCACAACATCGCTATCAGTGAAGACTGCAGGACAAAGCCCCCTCGTCATAAGGGAAGACTGTGTTATCCATACACTGGAGAATCTCATTGCGGTGATGGGAGTTTTGGAGAAGGCTGCTACTACCATCCAGACCCGCCCCGCCTATGATTTAAAATGGTCACGCTGAAGATGAGCAGCCATCGTCTGATGAGAGTTACTCTGGCAAGAGCACGTTAACTGCTTCACCTCCTCTGCTTGAGAAAGGTATCTGTACCGTCCTTGACCCTCAAACAGATCACGACCGAAAGCACCAGCTCCCACGACAGATCCTTTCAGCTAGAAGTGTATGGCAAAAACCTGGACGGCAGGAACATTCAACACAGTTGCCAGTCCTGTGAATCCCCAAAGAGGCAGTTCTTCAGATGCTGCCATAGCCTGGAAGTCAGTCTGCAAAGGTCACCCAGAAAATTTCCCCTGCTGCAAGGAATCAACAATGGAGACTACAACCCCATGTTTTGTGGAGAAACCTGCTCCAGTCTGATCAACCATAGCCCTGAGTCCTTCCTTCCTGCAAGTTTCAGCCACCAGGGTGCTGGTAGACGGCAAGGACATGACACAGCGGGATCCTCTTCTCCCTCCCATCGCTGCAGCCAAGGGGAGACAAGACCCTGTTTTCAGCCAGGTGCGTCCAGGTCATTCTACGAATCCGGTCGCCACCAAATCGACACCATCGAAACTGCACAACCCTGGCGATGCGGGCTCCAGAGCAAGGGGTCGACCGTTCTGGAACAGGGCCATGTCCACCCAGTCCACCAGGTCTCTTATCTCAGAAACGCCTAGTCCCTGCCACAGCTTCAGCGGAGAGAACTCCAGTCAACCGCCTCCCACACAACCCCAGAGATTCACAAGTTCTGAAGAAAGTCCAGAAACGTCAGCGGTCACCACATGTCACACAATCGTGCGTGACAGACACACCGACCCACACGATCACGCCGACGTTGTCTCAGAGAACTGTTCCGTCCGGTTCCTGTCCCATGACGGGCTAGATGAAGATCACCCTTCCAGGCAGACACACGGCGGTGACGAGCCGTCCACCTACACGTCTATGACCCTTCAACCTCTGTGCATCACGGCTTCTGGCGGCTCCGATAGAAGAAGAGCATTCTACAAGAATCAGACCAACACGCTGATGTCGGCAGATGCTCCGTCTTCTGCTGACCACTGGCCCAGTGTGCGGCAACCCTCCCACGTTCACCGGTTGCCTCGATTCCAGATCCGTTCTGGCAAGAACCAACCCCGCCAATGTCTGACCCAGCACCACGACGACACGGCTCCAGGTGAGTGATCTGATCGGGTGTACTGCTAAACATGTTCACCCCACAAATGCTGAATGCTAAAAAAGCTGCGGTGTCAAGTCTCGCAAATGAAACCAAATGTGTCAACGAATGATGCGGTGTTGTGAGGTATGATAAACCCAACAGTGCCAAGTACAAATACTTCACTGAACTAAAGTGATATGAGAATGACCCACAAAGAAACAGTGCCAAGACAATGACCAAATAACGAACAGTACCACATGAAATACCCAATAAAGAACAGTGCCAAGACAATGACCAATAACAAACAGTTCCACATGAAATACCCAATAAGAACAGTGCTAAGACAATGACCAAATAACAAACAGTTCCACTTGAAATACCCAATAAAGAACAGTGCCAAGACAATGACCAAATAACAAACAGTTCCACATGAAGAGAAATGAAGAACAGTGCCAAGACAATGACCAAATGACGAACGAAATATGCTTCTAATATATTTATTCAAGAAGTTATTAAAAATCAGTGTGAAAAATAGAAAAAGGCGTTGCATTTATACACTTAAACTATGTAAAATTCCACGGACAATGACAGAACAGTATTACATCTTTAGACAGTTGATTGAAACAGGCAAAAATAATAGCATAACTCATACTCATTTAATCGGAATAAATGAACGTCTGAACGAAAGTGAAGGAGGAAGAGGGTGGTTATAAACGCGGTTGTATGAACTGATGTGTACATAAGCTGAATACATACTGTAATCAAAAAGTATAATGAATATGTCTCAGGGCTGCATTTGCACTACCTATATTATCGCGCGCCCGCGTGTGTGTGTGTGTGTGTGTGTGTGTGTGTGTGTGTGCGTGTGTGTGTGGTGTGTGCGCGCACGCGGCGTGTGTGTGTGTGTGTGTGTGTGTGTGTGTGTGTGTGTGTGTGTGTGTGTGTGCCCGCGCGCGCGCGCGCGCGTACATGTGTTTTGCTGTCGTTGCTGCTGCTGCTGCTGCTGCTGTTGCTGCTGCTGCTGCTAAAGGATCATTGTTTTATTACCTGTCAACCTGTTCGTTGTCAAGTTTCCATCAATTTTGACAATTCAATGTGTGCACTGATTCGATCATGTCTGATCTGTGTATTTTGTTAAAAGGTGCAAACAAAGCTTCAGAATAATCAGGTAGCAGTCTGGACAAGAGATTTGTTGTCTAGAATAAAAACGTCACGACACACAGACGATTAGTTGATTCGTCTGTTAGTTACCAACGGACGTCGTCAACTGCAATGTATAACTGAAGTGTAATCTGTCGGGATTCAGGCTGACTGCTTTAATTCCAGCGCCACGCCTCCAATATATTGTGACATAAACGTGAGGACTGGGGTATTAGCATGGCAAACGAGTACCGAAATCACTGTTCGTGAGGGTTATGTGTTCGAGCGAATCTACATTTGCCAGTGAACAACGCATCCACCACTTTTTTTTTGCTGTTTTGTTTTGTTGCTGTTTTGTTTAATTAAGTTGGCGGGCTGGTGTTACAACTTTTATTCCTTTTCATGGTTTCTCTTAAATTCGTTTTAAAAACGACATACACTACTAACATGAAATAAATCCTAGCTTATTCAGAAAAAGCGCCATTAAATGCCCTGGTATTGTCCCTTCCCTTATACCATCAGCAGTTAAGTATAGATCATGCAAAATCGCATGCAAAATCGCATCACGTATAAGGAGAACAAAAAGAAAAACAACTGTATAAAGAAATCTAACAATTGACATATACATCCACTTACAAATACAGAATTTTTTCGTCGGCAGTAATTGCAAACCAGCGCAAGTGGTGCAGTGGTTAGCGTCATAGATATGCTGGCTGGGAGGTCGTAGGTTCGATGCTCATCAAACGTATGTATTCGTGGAATTTTCGGCCAAAGATAATTTCTATTGTTCGGCGGACGATTAAAATCACTGACAAAACGATCTCATTCTCCAATCGGCGGAATAAAAATCCCCCCCCCCCCCCAACCCCCCCCCTCTCCTACACCCCCCATCCACCCACCCACCCACCCCTCATCCCTTCCTAAAAATGGTGTTTTTTGACGCTTACGGTGTACCGTAGCAAAGAGCAACTTCGAGACCGTCGCTGACCAAGTTGTAGACATTGAAGGCAAGAGGATTTCCTGACCACGGCAGACCTTTGGTTGTGACGAGTGTTAATGTTATCAGAACGACACCAGCGAACAGGATATATAACTCTGCAACGTAACTGAAAGCGGTTATGAGGAGATGACCTTTCCACTAGGGGGCCGGATAGAGGGAAACGGTGAGGTGGGGCCCTGAATGGAGCTAATGACTTTTCATATCCAAGAGGGCTTTTCCTGAAGGGTAAACGTAATAATTTCCTGGCCACATTGACTAGTTACCTGCCTAGTTACCAACCTACGGTATTGTAGGCCTGTAGTGACTGACCTGTGTTTAAAGAGCGCTCGTGTTGTAAGCTTGTGCATTCCAAACATAAGATTCAGACCCGAAAACAAATTCGTGTTGACGAAAAGAGATCATAAAGTCTTGGCCCTGTCTCAGTCAATCATTTTTGTTCATCACGAAAAATACGTTGTAATACTTTCGAGGGGATGGGGGATGGGAGGCGACGTGAAGGAGGTTTTTTTGTGTTGTGCATATAATTCACCCCACCCCCCCCCCACCCACATTCCCCCCCCCCCCCCCCCCCCCCCCCGCCCACCCCCCCCCCCCCACACACCACCCCCACACACACACACACCCACACACACACACACACACACACCTTCAAAAAATTGTTGATGTAAATACACACAACAAAGTTAATCCATCTATGTTCTTTTGTTCATAAACAGAACTGCAAAAGACAATAAGTGTTCTTTTACGCCTCCTCAGTCTGTAATCTTGGAATTTCTCAGTCGGGGTATTGCGAAACATTACCGTAAATGTTAACTGCGTTATGAACACAAACTCAGACAATGCATTCATAGCACAGTAATACTAGGACTGTGCGCATCATCCTTTACATTCAGTCGGGTGATCAAACATCATCCTTTACATTCATCGGGTGATCAAACATCATCCTTTACATTCAGTCGGTGATCAAACATCATCCTTTACATTCAGTCGGGTGATCAAACATCATCCTTTACATTCAGTCGGGTGATCAAACATCATCCTTTACATTCAGTCGGGTGATCAAACATCATCCTTTACATTCAGTCGGGTGATCAAACATCACCTTTACATTCAGTCGGGTGATCACACATCACCCTTTACATTCAGTCGGTGATCAAACATCACCCTTTACATTCAGTCGGGTGATCAAACATCACCCTTTACATTCAGTCGGGTGATCAAACATCACCCTTTACATTCAGTCGGGTGATCAAACACCATCCTTTACATTCAGTCGGGTGATCAAACGTCATCCTTTACATTCAATCGGTGATCAAACCCAGTTTACAGCGGTTGCTCACGACAAGCTGTTTCTTAAAAAAGATGAATCGGATTGAGGGTCTTCTTTTTGCGAAAACAAAAAAAAAAATATATATGGATCAGCGATCCGCGTTCTGAACGTCAACACGACAGTCTTGCATTTCTGCAAGGTGGACTGGTGTTGTAAGCAGCCATCGACTGGTGTTATGGGTGTGTAGGCTGATTATCTCATGGGAGCAAGTTACTCTACTCATTCATTATTTAGATATAATAGGTTTAATAATCACAACTGGCAGTGATTATCATAGGCTTCCGGCCTTTCGCGGTTCCACCCATGTTGCAAATGGTTTGATTGATATTCATTGCATGCTGCAATATGCATTGCATTCGCTGATGTCTTTATGTTTGTTCGTCAAATTTACAGAGAGAGAGAGAGAGAGAGAGAGAGAGAGAGAGAGAGAGAGAGAGAGAGAGAATTGTAATTGTCCAGACTTTGTAAAGGTGTATTGTGTGCAGTTTTCATCGACATATGAAGGGAATTCCTAAATTACACAACTCTGTAAATACTGTACGAATAGTTCCGCGTTAGTGTGTGGTGTTTAAAAAAAAAAAATACCGTAATATTCTTAAACTAAATATTCTTAACTTAACGTAGGCCTAGGCGGCCGAGTGAATATTAAGCCTGGGTTAATTTCGCTCAGTTTTGGGATCAGTTGAATAGGGCCCTGTCAAGTGTTGTCTGTTGATTGATGGATGCGGGATGAATATTCTTTTTTTTTTTCTCTTTGTTAACGAAGAAGCTTATTGTTGACTGATGAGGGACAGAGGGTAGACAAAGTTAAAATCTGTGTGTCCATAGCTTATAGGATGACGTATTGACGTAAGCCTCTTCTCAATAACTGTAATTTGAAGCTATTCAGAGTATTAGTGTCTTCTGATTTAGATGGAATTTTGGTTCGGATAATGAGTGCGCGCGCGCGCACACACACATGCACGCACGCACGCACGCACACACACACACACACACACACACACACACACACACACACACACACATGCACACGCACGCACACGCACACACGCCCGCACGCACACACACACACACACATACAGAAATCTCTCTCTATCTCTCTCTCTCTCTCTCTCTCTCTCTCTCTCTCTCTCTCTCAAAACACACACACATATATAACATGTTATAAGCAGTTCGATTTTTGAGAAGAACTCGCAAACCAAATCTTAATGAACTTAAAGCGAAAAAAAAATAAATAGAAAATAAATAAGTGAATAACTGAATAAATACGTAGGAGTCCGCCAGGGCCGTCGTCAAATTTTCATTCTATATATTTTACAATTTGGTGACTGCGATACAGGAAACACCTAAAGTTTCCAAAGGTGGTGCAGGATTACTCACGGTTGCTTTGTTTGGCAATTGAAGTCAGAACTTCCTCTCTGTCCCACTCACACTTTCGACTCCTCTCTCTCTCTCTCTCTCTCTCTCTCTCTGACACTGACTGGCCAAATACTGATCACATCTCCCTGGCGACCTTCTTGAATGACGCAGTGATGATGACGTCAGAGAATCTCAATCATTATAGATCATTATTTCTACCTTTTGCCGTTCTCAACATCCAGGTCTTTTGTGTGAGACGATAGCCCAAGGTCCTGTGTGTAACACGCGCACGTAAAAGAACCCTGAATTCTGCAGAAAAAAAAATCCATTTTTACATATGAAATACATTCAGCAGAAAGAAAAGCAGAGTTTGCGTTGTACTCTTTTAATACGTTTTCCCTGGGATGTGCAGGCTGAATAATGCACAATGAAACATTTTGTGTGACGAAATCATGCAAATATATCCCATGCATACTTTGTTGTCCGACTCAATCTAGATCTTTTTTCACATTCCTTCCATCAGCGTTAGAGATAATCATAATGCAAATACAGTCCAAACACATACTGAATTGTTCAGTATATCATAGATTAAATCTTTTTCATGTTCCTTCCACGACTGTAAGAGATAGCATGATGATAATTAGCACAAGGCATTACTGGTTGAATGAACGAAGGAACTCAGTGTGTGTGTGTGTGTGTGTGTTATTAAGCACAGAGATCATTTTAGGACTGGAACGTTCAACTGGATGGACTCATTAACACACTATACAGCTAGTTTATCGCTACCTGTTGTAGATTGTCTCATCAGTTCATCCGTCGGCCATTTTCCTGGCTGTCTGGTCGCTCAGGTAATGGAGCCCAGGTGTTCAGTTTGCTGGTTGGCTGGTTTCCAGGTGCGGACACAGTGAGAGGGGCAGATCACTCTGACCAAGAGAGCCAACAGGCATCATCGTGGACCGGCCAGGGGCCTCTGGACACCCAGATCTGACAGCACCACAGGGACCTTTCAGGGCGGTGAGAACCACCACGCCTCTGTGTGGACTGGACAGGGACATCTGGACATCTGGTCCGATAGTTTCTACAAAACAGAGAGAACCACCAGGACAGGGACATCTGGACATCTGGTCCGATAGTTTCTACAAAACAGAGACAGCCACCAGGGACATCAGGGGACATAGGACATCTGGTCCGATAGTTTCTACAAAACAGAGACAGCCACCAGGACAGGGGACATCTGGACATCTGGTCCGATAGTTTCTACAAAACAGAGAGAGCCCCAGGACAGGGGACATCTGGACATCTGGTCCGATAGTTTCTACAAAACAGAGACAGCCACCAGGACAGGGGACATCTGGACATCTGGTCCGATAGTTTCTACAAAACAGAGACAGCCACCAGGACAGGGGACATCTGGACATCTGGTCCGATAGTTTCTACAAAACAGGACACACAGACACCAGACAGGGGACATCTGGACATCTGGTCCGATAGTTTCTACAAAACAGAGACAGCCACCAGGACAGGGGACATCTGGACATCTGGTCCGATAGTTTCTACAAACAGAGAGAGCCACCAGGACAGGGGACATCTGGACATCTGGTCCGATAGTTTCTACAAAACAGAGAGACAGCCACCAGACAGGGGGGACATCTGGACATCTGGTCCGATAGTATCTACACAAAACAGAGAGAACCACCAGGACAGGGGACATCTGGTCCGATTGAGTTTCTACAGGAAAGTTAGCATCTGAGAGCCACCAGGACAGGGGACGTATTGGACGTCTGGTCCGATAGTTTCTACAAAACAGAGACACACACACACACAGGACAGGGGACATCTGGACATCACACGCACCGATAGTATCTACAAAACACACACACACAGAGCCACCAGGTGTCTGGGAGGGTCAGACAGGTCCATCAGGCATTTCTGAGCAGTAGTTCCTCAGGGAGAACCAGCAGAAGCACATCAGGTTCAGATAACAAACTGTTTTCAGTACTGGCACATGACTGGAAATGCCTACAAAAGGTCAAAGATGCCTTGTTTGCATCATCTGTGTGTCCATCGATTATAGGGTGACGTATTAACGTAAGCCTTTTCTCAATAACTGTCACACACCACACACACACACACACACACACACACACACACACACACACACACACACACACACACGCAACACACACACACACACACACACACACACACACACACACACACACACACACACACACACACACACACACACAAGGCAGCTGCCCGTGAGTGCAGCCCGGAGACCGTCCACAATATGCTTATATCATTACACTGCAGTAGTTTTTTTTTTTTTACACACAAGTCAGTCAGCACATCTTCGCCAAGATAACAGACTCACTCACGCCGTCAGCACATTCTTCTTCAAGTCCACAGGACTGATTTCACAGTTTTGAGCACATGTACCGGCAAGTGGCAGCGGAAAAAACAATGAGCGACAAAAAGGGCAACCCACGAGATGCCTTGTTTGCCGCCACAGTTCACTTTTGTGGTGTTCAGGGCAGCAGTGTGTTGTTGTTGTTGTTGTTGTTGTTTTATTTTTTTTTTTTTTTTTGGGGGGGGGACGACACATTGTCGCGGAGCCGGCGTGAGTGAGCTCTCCCTCCGGAGGGCGCCACCACGTCCGTCCAACGACAGCCCCCATGGACTCGCCGATACCGGTGACCCCGACGGAACCCCCCCCCAAGGCCCCAGACGTGGAGAGGACCTCGAAACTGAGGTCACCATGAGAGCAGGGCGTGAAGAGCACAAAATTTGAGACTTTTTTTTTGCGGCTGATCGATGAGAATGAGGATGATTATTATGTTGATGCTACGGATTTCCATTTCGGTCTGAGACTACATGACAGGGCTGTACTCTACGCTTCCTTTCATAATATAGAATGCGTCAACCAGGCCCGAAGATACAGACACCTGCATGTTGGTCAGAAATTTGAGCTTACACTCTCAGAAACGCATCCATTAAGTGGATTCGCTCGACTGTGTGGTCCCAGTCTTCCCAACTGAGTCCGCAGCAAACTCAACTCTGGGTAGGAGCCGCGCGGGGCAGAAAAACACACACACACACTGATGGGATTCGAACCCACGACCTCCCAGCCGGAGTCCGCGACGCTAACCACTTCGCCACGGCGGCTGGTCGCTTATACCTATTAATGTTTGTGTGTGTGAGTTTGTATGATGTTTGTGTGTGTGTATGTTTGCCTGTACAAATATGTGTGTATGAATGTTTGTGTGTATGTCTGTGTGTGTATGTGGAAGAGAAGGGGGGGGGGGGGGTAGAGGGGGGGGCGCGTAGGTGCCCATGCGCTCGTGTGTGTGTGTGTGTGTGTGTGTGTGTGTGTGTGCGCGCGCGCGCGCGCGTGTGTGTGTGCATGCATGTGCGTCGTCTGTATGAATGTATGTGTGTGTGCGCACGCAAAACAGAGAGAGAGAGGGGAGATTGGGAGTGAGTGTGTGTGTGTGTGTGTGTGTGTGTGTGTGTGTGTGTGTGTGTGTGTGTGTGTGTGTGTGTGAGAGAGAGAGAGAGAGAGAGAGACAGACAGACAGACAGACAGACACAGACAGAGAGAGAGAG
>JADBJO010000046.1:340000-395000 GCA_016801955.1 Conus betulinus | reverse complement strand
TCCTCTCTACGTCTTACATGCATGCTTGAGCCAAGATTGCGTCAGCTGCAAGTTCATAGGGACTGTCTTTGGACAGACTTAGGGGGACGCCTACTCAAGTCTGCTCCGTGACTACGCATTCATTTGTCGGTAAGTATGGGGCTTAGAAGGCGGTATCCTGCGTGCGATGGATCAGGACAGGCATCACTGAACACCACTGAAGTGATTCGACAGCACTGCAGCGTCTCCTCTGACAGGTTGCCTTATGGTGACCTGTATATATTGTTCTCTATGGACTGCGGTGCTGGACTGAGCCACGACAGGACGACGAGCGGGGGTGAGAGAGGGGAGCGGAGAGAGAGAGAGAGACAGAGAGAGGCTGGTTGGTGGAGTGGTGAAGGGGAAGAGACTTTAAACAGCGTGGGATAATGTCACCAATTTTAAGTGTCCAAGAAGCATAACTACAGGCAAAAACGCACAGGAGCGTGTGTGCGTGCGTGCGTGCGTGCGTGTGTGTGTGTGTGTGTGTGTGTGTGTGTGTGTGTGTGTGCGGGCGTGCGTGCGTGCGTGCATGCATGCGTGCGTGCGTGCATGTGTGTGTGTGTGTGTGTGTGTGTGTGTGTGTGTGTGTGTGTGTGTGTGTGTGTGTGTGCGTGCGTGCGTGCGTGTGTGTGAGTTGATGAAGGTAATGTCTTGAGATTGTAAGGAGCCCCAAGTCAAATGGTTAGAGTTTTTGCCTTCAGTACTGATGGTCGTTGAGTTCGAACCACTCCTGGGGTCAGATTTTTATGGCTTGGAAACCAGCTGTGACCATGCAGGAGTCAAGGAGTACCTGATGCAGATCAGGGCAGGTGAAAGCGGCAGTATTGGGGATGGGCACCACCTTTCATCATGCTGTGCCCTTGCTTTAAGAAGTTCACGGCCCCTACAGCCTACAGGCTATGGGACTTTAACCTTCATCCATGATCGGATTTTTTCCCCCTGAAATAAGGTTACGATGGGTTTGGGGACACTCAAGTCTATGTCTTAATGAGTTAAGTGATATTCAGTTGTGCAAAAGAAAAACAATGACAAACACATCCAATGCTACGGATCTGTAATGTCTCCCAGCCCATCCCCCACTCTCTCTCTCTCTCTCTCTCTCATTCTCTCTGACTATCTATATTCAAACAAGTTCTGTTTAAAGATCGAAGAAGTGTTTAGGAGGCTCATAACAGAACCATATATGGGATCTTACCAAGCCTGAACAAAAATCTGTCCAATTCCCCCTGGCCTTTCCAAAACCATAACTTACAAGGCGGTGGTTTAATGGACGGTTTGGCAAACGTTTAAACCCAGCATCTGCATGTGCTTGTAGTCAAATCCTTAATATTGCTCACAATGTATTCAATTTTTCATTTTTCTGCTTTTTCTTGATAGAATCAAATCTTATAAACTCCCATTAAACAATCTAAAATGTGTTAATTTCCATTTACACTATAAAAACCAAACACTGTTAATTAAAGAATGTAAAAATTTATTGTATTAGCAGAGAAAACATAATAATCCCAAAACACACATACACATATATGATGTACGCAATGCACGTACTGACACATGCTTGCCCAAAAGAGCAGAATAAAGACTGCAAACAGCAATGTTCAATTGAATATCACAGGGCACTGTGCCAACAGAAGTCAGGAGATCCTTGTTGATACTGTCATACATAAGCACCGGCATGTTTTTATTACAAAAGTTAACAACAACAACAAAATCAGCAACAACAACAACAACAACAACAACACCACAGACAAAAGGGACACAGAAAAAGCTGCCCAATGAACTTCATGTTGAGGTTACCCTCTCACTCCACTCCTCTCCTGCCCTCTGCTTCACAAATACACACACACACACACAAGCACACAAACACACACACACACGCAAGCACACAAATACACACACACACAACACACACACACACACACACACACACACTTGTGCCACCGTCAGATGATTGCAGTCTTGGCTGGCGCTCTCGAGCGCCATCTTGACTGACGAATCGTCGT
This sequence comes from Conus betulinus, assembly GCA_016801955.1. Classification (NCBI taxonomy): domain Eukaryota; kingdom Metazoa; phylum Mollusca; class Gastropoda; order Neogastropoda; family Conidae; genus Conus; species Conus betulinus. The sequence goes on along the minus strand of JADBJO010000046.1, from coordinate 392,976 downwards.
GGAGAGATTCAATCACAAGCCTAATATCTGTCTAATATCACTTTAAAGTGAAAAGACATTAACTCGAAGAACAACAACAACACACACACACACACACACACACACACACACACACACACACACACACACACACACACACACACACACATGCGCACGCACGAACGCACGCACGCACGCATGCACACACACACATAGAATCTCTCCTCCTGACCTAAACTTAATCACAAGATTTAAACAGCAGCAGTCTGACTATGCATCTCCATTTCAAAAAACATTTTTGCAGCTGATTTCTTCCCATGTAGAAAAATATATTCTTGTCTTTCAAAGCAGAAATGAATACAATCACTGTACACTAACTGTACATACACACAGTATGGCCGACAGTTTTCCAAATCATCCCATAAACTAAAGTCTTCATTAAAATACATTCCATTACAGCTTTGACACATTATGTACATAATATTGAAGAGCAATGATTTGTTGAACAAATTAGTTGTAGTGGAAAACAAAATGCAGGCTGACAAGAGCAAACTTGTTATAAAATATATATCTTTCATTGATGTGTTCTCCACAAACTAGACTTTTAACGGACCAACTTTCATTTCCATACAACCAAATGAATTACCCGGTCTTTCACTACATATATACACTCCCTATACATATGATAATTATGATAATAATAGTATTAGCAGTACCACAACTGATAATAGATAACAATATTGGATGTTTGCTCTGTGCATGCTCCAAAAACATTCTCATGACGCTTCACAAGCTTACACCTCGATCTTTCATTCACAGAGACATCATGCATGTGGTGGACATAGCATAATACACAAACTATCCTAACCCTACCCCTACCCATACTTGATCAACACATAATCATGCAAGCCTTTCAAGAACTACATATTTTGAAGGAAAGATGTTTTTTTTCAGCTTGTCCAATGTCATGAGAACACCTGTGAGACTGAGAAGCAGAAGCAATTTCCCTCCGAGACCCTTTCATTGTTGACTATTGTTTTCATAGTTGCAGGAAACAAGTGTCAGAGGAAGGCCAGACTGAAAGGAAGGTGTAGATGCTGAGACATTCAGACAGGTCTTGGGTCTCAGGTACCAAATCTGAGATGGCGGCAAAGGAGAGGGGGAACAGTTTGCCATCGATCCTGTCGGACACTGGCAGCCAGTGCAGAGAGTAGAGAAGAGACGTTACACATTGAGCCATGAAGAATCTAAGGAGCACTCAAGCTGCACTATTTTGGATTCTTTGCAGTCTATTGAAAACAACTCTGGAAAGACAAAGGCACAACAAACATCGTGGCAGCATCGCAGGTGGAGAATGGGATAGAAATAGATTTTTTGCTGAACTCAAGATTGGCAAATCTACAAATGTTTGAGACACTTGGAAGACTCTGATCAAGAGTGATGCCAAGACTAAGCCCCCCCCCCCCCCCCCCCATTGCCCCCCCCCCCCCCCCCCCCTCATTCCCACTCTCCATCCTCTTTGTCCTCCTCTTCTTCATCATCCATCCTCCCCATCCTTCCCACATGTAGCAGTCAAACAGAATCAAGAGACATTAAATTAACAAATCTCGCATTTAACCAGAAAGACATATGGCATGTTTGGTACACGCGTGTAGTCTCTCAGATGTAACACATGGCACTGTGACATACATCCAGCACTGGAGGTGTCAGAAAGGTTGACACTGACTGGAGGTAGTGTCCAATGTGATGGAAAGAAAGCAAATCTTAACAGAAGCTGAGACACACAGTCACATAGTAAACATGGACAGCATTCCGTACTCCCTTAATGAGTAATAGCCGTTTTCCCATGCATCATCTGTGCATAGGTTTATTTCATGTTGTTTATAGCCAAGCCGACCACCCAGGCCATAACACAGTTGAAAATCAAACTATCACTGGTAAACTAGACTGCAGAAGTTAAATTGAAATCCTGGGTAAGTTAAACAAGACAAATCATTCTCCATTACATATGACAAACATTCACCTCTTGAAACATTACATAAGAAAGAAACACCTGTGAAGAGGTTTTCAAAGAAATCTGTTGGATAGTGCTTATTTCTCACATCATTCAAGTCACAGCACTCTGGAACAGCATTTAAGATATCTATTTTCTCTTGAATTTGTCAAGCAATCCTTCACCGATGATAGAACCTTACCATATTATTTAGAGGTTTTAGATTTTTTGTAACCATTATGTAAAAAATGTGTCCTTGCTTTGGACATGCAGCATTTGCGTAGTACAATTTTCAAATTCAAGGCCTCATTTTCCACATGATTTTCTTACAGCCAAAAATAACAATATGATTTTCTTTCTGCCAAAAATAACAAGATTTCACAATTGCAAGTCTGACAAGTGAAGAACGCTTGTTCACTGTTGACATATCTCAGTCAGACCTTGGGACAACAGAGCTCAATATAAAAAAATCAATCATTTCAAAATCTTTGGGACACCTGATCGTGAATCAAAAGATCATAATAAAGTATCTCCCTCCTTCCCTCCCCTCCCCTTTCTTTCTCATTCTTTTTCCTCCGTTTCAAGACAGGCAATAAATAAAAAAAAATCAGTCAATAACCACATACTGAATAGCAAAGCATGGTACACACAACAACAGGTTTCACAGTGAGGTGACAGCAGGTGCAGACTGAAACATGAGCAAGAACAGAATGACTGAGCCACTAAAAGAGGGAACAAACACATCACAAAACAAACACAAGGCATTTTGACCTATTTTATCTTTTATAGGCAGACAAATAACAATCAAAAAACTTTAATGACTGAGCCACTAAAAGAGGGAACAAACTCATCACAAAACAAACACAAGGCATTTTGACCTATTTTATCTTTTATAGGCAGACAAATAACAATCAAAACTTTGAAAATAAAGGACAGACAGACAGTCACTTATCTTTTGGATCTGGGTGCACAACTTAGTCTTTGGTGAACAACTGAAATGATGGAAAGGAACTGAAGGGGGAAGAAGCTGAAAAGTAGAAAACAGTCCCAAACAGCAGCTAAAAATAACACGTGAACAACATTTTCCCCTATGGGAAAGGTAAAGGCTGAGGGCACAATGTCACTGACATGCTTCAGACAAAAAGGGAAAAGTAAGATGAACAAGATGCACATACTCTCAAATGAAAGATCAGGTGTGGAAAATATTAGGCATGGGTGACAATGGCTACAGAATTCGCACACAGCACCATCATATGTTACTTGATGAGGTTTGGTCACTGACGGATGAGCTATGTTCGAACGTATTTCTTAAAAAAGAACTCAACACCGAAGCCATTTATCAGAGCTCTCCATCCCCCCTCAAAGCCCCCTGGTGCTGCTATGGCGAACTGCAATGTTGCCTCTCTCACGCGCCTGTAGTACTCTGCAGGGTCCTTCTTCAGCAGGGCCCCCAACTCTGGCACCAGTGGGTCGTCAGGATTGGGATCATCCAGAAGACATCGAATAGACAGCAGCACTGGATGTCCACAGAACAATGCTTCAAGGTCACTCATCACATCTCGTATCCATCGCAAAACCAAAACATAGCCATGTTTCTTTGGCTCTGTCCACTGAATATGAATACTAGACAATGCACATAGACATAAGCAGATACAGACTTTGAATAAGACACAAGTAATGAATAATTTAAGGTTTCTGTTGAACTGTTCTTATTTCTCTTAACTTACGACATACATTGGTGGTACAATAATGAATAATACCATTTTTATTAAACTGTTTCTTCCTTGTTCTTCATTTCTGACATAAGAGAACAAAGAAAATAATCATCACTTCCGGGATGTTATAATGTTACTTGCAGGGAAACCTATTCAGTTTTCTTCTCTTTTGCCTCAAGCAAGTATCATGCTTACAACAGCCCCCACAATCTACTACACCCTGGTTTAACCTTCCATCAATTCACATTGATAAACATATTTCATTCATTTGTCAGCTTGCTCGTCAATACTTACATTCAACACTCTAATTCCTTTTTTCTTTGCCACCAGCCAAGCATATCAGCTAGTAACTGGCATGCAAACATGCACGTACACAGGCGTGCGCGTACACACATATGCACACACACACAGAGTTTCTATTATGATGTAATTTACCCCTGACATGATATTATAAAGGAAAATATTTCAACTGCTTCATATCAATAAATGGTTTCTTAGCCCATATCAATGGTCTGAAATACTGACTTCTCTCTTGAGTTGCATTATAAGAACAAAATTTCATGATGGGGAAGACAGCAAAGGGGCAGGCATACTGAGCTTAAAACTGCTTCACACGCAAGTGATTTTATCTGCAAAAGACACCTTTCTGTGTGTTGTGCTGTGCTTAATACCACTGTCACTGGTACAATGTTGCTGAAGGTGTGCAAATAACAGCATACCATTGTGAAGCATGGAGCAAGTTTTCTTATGACAACCTTGCACTGACTGCTCCCTGTAGTCTGTCAGTGTGGGGGGTGCATGGGGATGGCCTGGGTGTGGTTGTAATAGGAAAAGCCAGACAGAGCAGTGTGAAAGTAACTCCTTTGCAGCAGCATGGAAAAAAAAGACTCCATTTTTTCCCCATTCACAAACTAAAATTTGCTGTGATCACAAAGGATATTATGTAATGCACTAACTATACTTTTTCAACCAGGATGGATAGGGACTATATCCATGCACCCTCTGGACAGAAATGTAATATTCTACATCTCTTACTGTTTACAGTTTAGTCTTGGGACAGGAAAAAAAAGACATGAAAAAAAAAAGAAATGAGAGAAAAAGGGCAATCAAACCTTTCTGTACTGTAAGAGCTGGTGACCAACAAGAACCCAGAATGTCGAGGTTCACTTGTCCTCGACTGTCGATGTTGCAGTGCAAAACCTTTGTCGTAAACTGCACCTTGTGGAACAAAAGTACTGACAATGAGAAGACCATTTGTAAAACCAAAAAAGTCCATTATTCTAAACATCATATTGATCTTCTCTCTTTTCAGTCAAGTGTACACATGACAAACATAACACTGTGAACCAAATTGAACTGGAATGATTAAGAGCATCTACATGAACAGATCAGAAGGCAATTTCATAACTGGATAATCAATCAGTCTGGGTAATTTTTGACTGATGAATCAGTGAAAAAATTTCATGATTGATAATCAGTCACTGGGAAATTTCTGATTGATAAATCAGTGAGTAATTTCATAATTAATAATTCAGCAGGAATTCTGCAAGCAGTCTGTGCTTTAGCATGCAGATTCATTAAACAATGGGTACACCCAGTTTCTTAAACTCTCTCTCTCTCTCTCTCTCTCTCTCTCTCTCTCTCTCTCTCTCTCTCTCTCCATATTGTTATTTCAGCAGTCATATCCTGTGTTCATTGTTTTGAACTAAAAAAAAGCAAGGAAATAAAGACACTTAAAGGCTCAGTCAAAATTAAAGCTAGCCAGGACACTTTTGTCTGGATAAAGCTTAGTTACCCTAATACAATGACAGCAAACTTTCATCTTTTTTTCATACATTTTTGTTTTCCTTCACATTTGGAAAAAGAATCAGAGTGACAGATGCAAAACATCTGTCGAATTACAACACCAACAACAAACAGCAACAAAATATATACATCCATATATATAATCATGGCTGGAAAGGTATTGTCTCTTGTTCCTTGATGTCATTTAATAATTCATACTTGCAAAGAATATGTTCTTTGAAGGAAAAAATAATGTATTACTTTTCATAGGATTCCAGTACATTCGGTTCATTATGCATGGACCTCGCTGCAATTATGTCACATGATAATGGAGATTCAGCATTTACAGTGAATCACTGACTCATTAATCTAGGAAACAATTACTGGTTATGCGATTCCTTGGTCTTTTGTTTGCTTAACTTATGTATGTACCTCAAGCCCTCATCCAGTCTAGGATCACCCAAATACTCAAAAGACAAGCCTATCCCTCCATGCTACAAGTGAAGAAAAGCACAAACAAAAAGCAAAAATTCTACAAGAAATCTGAAGACCCACAGACGGGTGTGGTGGAATGTTCCCAGTCTTCATAAAGGATGGTCAGGTGTGCTCTGCAGGATTTCCAGCAGCTCAGTAACAAGGGAGTCAAGAGGGAGAGGTACAAGCTTCCAGTTACTGAAGGAAGACACACTCCACAAGCTGCCAAGGTACTCAGCAAAATGGATACAACCTCAGGATTTTTCCAGCTTTCCCTGGAAGGACAGTGAAGAAAGCTTGCAAATTTTCATCTTTCAACTTTTTTTTTTGCCACTTCTACACACCCCCCTGCCTCAGGGGATCATGCCAGCATTGTGACCCAACATCTGTCAGGACATCGAAGACTGTGTCAGTCACTGTTGTTTCTGCCTGGAAAAAAAAAACAGCCCTCATAATGGGAGAGCCACTATTTCCATCAACACTTCCAGATCGGTCCTTCCACAAGATTAAAACTGACTTCTGCATATTCAAGACCAACTCTGACCACCACTACAAGGTCCAGCCACTGCCCACCCTTCACCCTGGTGACCAAACTTCTCAAGCTGGATGAGGCACATGAGAAGGAGCCACCTGCACAGATGGTGGGACCATTTGTGCAATGCTCATACTACCTCCAGGCACCATAAGAGGCTGAGCTCAGACACAACTGCTGCCACGTGTGGCTGTGTAATAAGCAGCCTCTAAGAGCTAGCGTAAATCCTCCAGCCAGCCCCAACAACCAGGGCACTACCAGCACCCCTTCCACCAGTCAGCGCTACACCAACACAGCTATTAACAACCAACAAGCAGTTGAAGAACTGGGGCTTGCCTGCACAGCATGTTGGGTCTTCCTCCGCTCCATCTCAATACGAGGTCTGCACGTGTAGTTGAAGGAGAGTCATCTCCAGCAGGATTCTGTGAATAAATGTTTCAGAGTCCACGTTTCTTTGTCATAGTGTCATGACCATCATTTTACTTGCCAGGAGGTGTCATTACCAGCAGAAGGCACCTTGATAGCAGACAGATGTAGGACAGGTGCAGTCTACCTTTCCTGCACCAGTAGCAATGACAGAGAATGGCTGTTGAGCCTGTGGGGCAGTTCAGCCCTGAGGTTCTGCCATTCTGTGACTTCACTGTGGCCTCCACGACCAGCAGGGGAAGGGACTGGCGGGAACGTCCCTCACAAGTTCAGACTGGGTATGGATCTTCGCAGCGGCTCGGCGACTGCTGTCCTGCCTGTTTCCTCAGTCGGCTTCACACAGCACAGGATTGTCGCCACTCAACATGAAGGCCACCGCCCAGTAGTCCTGAAGACAGCTCTGGAGGGACGGCAACAAAACAGGACACCAATCACCCAGACACTTGTCCGGGACGACCAACAGCTGAAGAAAACTACAAACGAACAAAAACAACTTGGTCTAGGATCCTGTCTAGGGAAACCACTACTCTGGATGCCTCCCTCCTCAACATAGATACAGACCTCACCCAGGCCTCCCAGCTTCCAAGTCCAACAGACGACAGCTCTACATACTGCACCTTGTTGCAGTACTCAACTTGTCCCTAAAAGCTATGCTGTGAGGACATCAAAGTCAGCGCGATCTACATGTATCTGTGTATGGCTTATCACCAAAAAAGGGACAGTGTAAAGAGGTTACCCTTTTGGTCGGACCAGCCCACAAGCAGCAGTGCAGTTTAGTTGCTAATTTGGCCTTTGATTCTGGTCTAATACTTGTAAAAAGTATTAGCTGGCTCTGTAGTTGACTGTGACCTTAGTCTATTCCAATGAGCAGCAATGTAGGTAGATAACCTTTTTCACCTTGTTATTAAATGACCATGTAATACTGTTTCACACCTCACTGTTAAATGGCCATGTGATAGCCTGTTTCACGTTGGTGTTAAATGACCATGTAATAACCTGTTTCACCTTGTTGTTAACTGACCATGTAATAGGCTGTTTCACCTTGTTGTTAAATGACTATGTAATAGCCTGTTTCACCTTCTTGTTAAATGACCATGTAATAGCCTGTTTCACCCTTGTTGTTAAATGACTATGTAATAGCCTGTTTCACCTTGTTGTTAATTGACCATGTAATAGCCTGTTTCACCTTGTTAATTGACATGTAATAACCTATTTCACCTTGTTATTAAATGACCATGTAATAGCTTGTTTCACCTCATCGTTAAATGACTATGTAACAGACTGTTTCACTTCATTGTTAAAAGACCACGTAATAGTCTGTTTCACCTCATTAAATGACCATGTAATAGCCTGTTTCACGTCATTGCTAAATGACTATGTAATAGCCTATTTCACCCGTGTTGTTAAATGACTGTGTAATAGCCTGTTTCACCTTTTTATTAAATGACCATGTAATAACCTGTTTCATCTTGTTGTTAAATGACCATGTATCCTGATTACATTTGTATGGCTACCGAGTAGAGAAAAACTCTCATCAAATCTGCTGCATGATAGTTTCACAATTTCACATGTACGTTTTCTGATTCTCGTGACAGATGTTTGCAACAAACATTAAAAATGTGCTAAGCTGAAACAAATACTGAAACATGCCCTTCAGATATCTTCATGAGATCATTTAAGATGCATACTGAATCCCTACACAAAGTCGCCACGCGGCCTCCTCAGAGAGACTATTGTGTCAGCAGAAAAAGCTGTAAGTATACGGATTCTTCATTTTCTAAGAACTTCAATAACAACAAAAATCTTTTTAAATTTAAGATCATTTCATTTCTCTCATTGCTTTGATTTTTCTGCTCCATGAAACAGCAGTGGTAAACACAAGTTTAAACTGCAGTTCTAGACTTTAGATCTTTGCACAGAAGTCACTTCTTTGACTTGAGGGGGGAATGTGCTGGATTCAGTCATCAGTGGAGAAAAAAAAAAACATCAAAAACATGTTAATGGCCTCTGTGTTTATTTTACATGAACCTGTATCAGTATCCTGTCAATCTGACTATCTGTTAACTATCCAAAGTGTCACTGTATGTGCACAAATATAAAGAAAACCACCTTACCTTTGGGGTTTTAAATGGATATTGTTGTGGAAAGACGATCTCTAGTTGAAAAATACCTCCTTCATAAGGCGAGTTCTCCTGGACATATAAAAATCATCAATTTCATTCTACACATTTCACAAGTGACATTCCAATACCCACTATCTGCGTGCTCTGTTTTGAACAACCTGCGTGTTTACCTTATTGTGTTGGTGATCTCAGTGATGAAAGTTTTATCATTACTGCCAACACATTTGAGGGTTTCTTCACACAAATGATAATGACATGATTGAGGATGTTTTTGCAGAATTCAAAACAATCATACAATGAGTTGAGTAATCTCTGTTAGATTTTCAAGCATTCAGATAAAAGAGAACAACAAAAAATGGAGGGCTTTTTTAGTTGTTTTTTTTTTCACATCATGGAGACAGTACTAAACTGGATTTCAGCAATTTCATTATCAAGTTTCCAGTCCACATACCACGATTTTTGGACTACAAGAAAGCTTTGGAATAAATGTTACTCACCTTTATTATTTTTTTTAAAATCATCCATAAATAAGGCATGTTATGTACAGCACATCAGTTTTGCAGAGCAGGAAACTTCAGTTTGCAGTTGTATGCCTAATATAATTGTATTGCTGATTGTGTCTGTTCACAGGTATTGTCTGTTTTGCACTGTATCATCTCATGAATGAGCCTCCCTCTGGATGCATCTGGCTATTGTTTATCTGATTTCTAAGAAAGTTAATAACTAAATCCTAGTCGTAAATCCTGGTTAGTAAATCCTGCTTTAAATGCTGCCTATGACAATACCAACATCATAACATCACACCTCACCAACAGTGATAAACAACACCATGGTAATGTGACACCATACTTGAGCATGTAAAGATGGAACATGCTGAGAAGAATGTGCTGGACTGCTGTGCGCACACCAGAGGGTGCATTTTCTTATCTGTGTAGACACAGACCTGATATAACTGGAACTCGCATGTACAAACTGATCAACACCGCTGGGGCTACAACTATTCAGCCATACATACAGCTTCCAAAGATGAAACACCCTGGGTCAGTCCATTTACATTGATAGCTCTCATTTTTCATCATCTAGTGATCTACAGCTGTTATGGCTTTTGACTGATTTTTGGATGCAAACACTCATGACCATGTTCTTCCAAAACCAGTAATCATGATCACGATAAATACATTTCTCTACTTTCTTCTCATTAACATCCTTGTTTTTCACTTTCTAACTTTTAAGTTTTAATAAGGTGTTTAGCTTTCCAGTTTTTCTGTCAGTCATTGTGTGTTTTTCAAACTGTTGAAAAGAAACAGCAGAAATGCCAGAAAGATTTTTACCATAATTCTGAAATGGTGGCATTCTGCGGGATGCCGAACACACACACACACACACACACACACACACACACACACACACACACACACACACACACACACACATACACACACACACACACACACACACACACACACACACACACACACACACACACACACACACACACACACACACACACACACACACACACACACACACACACACACACACACACACACACACACACACACACACACACACACACACACACACACACACAAAAGATAGCCGCATGATAACTGTTTCACTCGGATCCTGTTAATTTCTAACATTATTATTATTATCATCATACTTACGTAGCACCTATTCTCGGTTGGAAACCAAACTCTAAGTGCTCACAATTACACAGCATGCTGCCTACCTGGGCACAGCTGAATGAAAAGCTGCCTGCTGGCACTAATCATTCGTTTCCCATGTTATTTGATCAATCATCAGTCACTAACTTTCACTCATTCCTCTGACTTGTCCACAGGACGCATGCTCCATGTATATTATTGTCCTCAACAACGGCCAAGCTGGCCTTCTCTTCCAGAAGCTGGAGATGGGATTTTTATGTTTGTGCAAGATCCCTTGCATGCATTCACATGCAGAACCTTGGCTTATAAGTCTCGTTCAAAGGACTTTTCAGGAAATGGAGTAAGAACCAATGCTATCTCATGAGTAAAAATAATCCCCCTGTACTGAAACTGCCACCCAGCAGAAACTCAAACACACAACCCCTGGAGTTCTAGTCCAGAACACTATCAACTGAGCAATTCTGATTCTGGAAACATTTTCGGATTTCAGTGTGAGCATCCGGCAAACACCTGACAGAAAAACTTGTAGACAGCTGTGCATGTCCTGCTGATATCACACCTTGGGTGTATAGAATGACAATGCTACACATGATAATGACCTATTACCTAATAACAGGAAAAAGAAAGACTCACTGGTCCATGGACCCATCCATCCCATCTTGGAAAAACTGAAACAAAAACAATATGCTGAGATGAAACACAAATATCAGTCAAGAACTGAAACAAAAATCCTAAGTCACAGAATGTTCAAATCAGACCAGCCACCTGAAAGTCAATTCTATTTGTTCAGTGTTGATTTTACCGATCCCATTTATGATTGCTTTCCTTTCAAAACACTGTAATCCAATGCCAAGAGCACAGTTTGCACAGACTTAGTTCACTGATGCAAGACTTAAATGTATTCTTCCTGTTCGTTTTTCCATGAACATCAGATGACATGTACCAGAAATGATTTCCTGATAAAGAAGCATGAGTTACAGCTTACAGTAGACTGTTCCTAAAATGTGCATGTAATGCGGGAGTAAATACAGTGGATCAGCTTTCAGTTACAATCACTTTCAGATCATTTACCATCATTTGAAAGAAAAAGAAACACCCGAAGGTACTGGGGAGGACCCAGAGAAGCACTGTCCTCACCTGCCTTTAAAGCAGTCCTGTACCACCCTTGGAGGCCTGCGCTGTGTTTTGACAATGGGTACAGGCACGCGCAGGACACTCCATTAAGATATCAAGGGACATAACTGCTTCTGAACAGAGGTAAATCAGGCTACAGGATGCAATTCGTAACAACCTTAAAGCAGCATCCCCATGGGTGTACCAGCCCGTGCAGAGCCCACCGGCGAAAAACACCACCCTCCAGCTGCTGCACCGAGCACACCCCACAGACCCAACCACCCCTGCCCACGGACAGATGAAGACAGTGCAACTCCAGACACTGCCAAGCTTTCGCCATATGGCCTTATGTGCCCTCAAGAGAGAATCCAAAGTTGTAGTCTTTCCCACTGTCAACAGGACTTTCCCTGTGGTCAGTGGGTCTTTCCTCACCGTCACTGGACCTTTCTCTAGGGTCAGCCTAGTAAAGGCAAGAAGAAAAAGAAAGACACCCAAAGGTGCTGGGGAGGACCCAGAGAAGCACTGTCCTCACCTGCCTTTAGAGCAGTCCTGTACCACCCTTGGAGGCTTGATGGTGTGAAATGTCTTTAGGTCATTCTTATGTTTAGACCAGAGCTGTTTTTATTCCTAAACTGAAACAGATATTCAAAATTCCATTAACTTACATTCAGCACCTACATGTAGAAACTATTCTTTGAAACTTTTGAAAAATACTTGCAATGGCCTTACATTCATTTTGTTTTGTATCCATTAAAGTTCACTTACCTCCAATGTCTTTGCTTTCTAAGTTCACTTACTTCTGTGTCCTAGCCTCGGTCCTGCTGAAACACCCTCTACTGGTCTACTGAGAATACCAGCATATTCCTGAAAAACAAAAATACCCTTCTTAATTCCCATTCAGTTCCAAAGGTGAGAGACTGCTGAAAGGAGCACAAGATCTAAAAACAAACCAGCAAACAAAATTACAAAAAAGAAAACAGAACTAGTAGAAGACCAGTAGAACCATTAAATGTTCATTTCTATTCAAATCTATACTGCTGCCCAACATTTCAGTTCCTTGATGTTTATTTTTATCTGTGTTTTTTCTTTTATACAGCTGACTGCATGGAAAGTCCAGCTGACTGCAGGAACGACTGCAACCCAGGATCCTCTTCCGTGGGCACATAAGACCTCATGTGGCAAAAGCTTGGCCATATCTGGAGTTGTGCTGTTTTCACCTGTCACTGAACAGCAACACATGAGGCTGGGGGATCCACATGGCAGTTGCTTGATAGTGGCAGCATCTTTTGCTGGTGGGCTCTGCAGTCACGAAATATGGGCCGTACCGACCCATGGGAACAGTCCCATGGAGGTTCTGTGAAGTCACATCCAGAGGCTATTACAGAATAGCATCCAGGAAACAATTATGTCCCTTGGCATCTTAATGGAATGCCCTGTATGTGCATGAATCCTATGTCAACACAGCGCAGGCTACCAAGGGGAGCACAAGACAGCCCCCAGCTGGTTGGTTCAGCAGTTGAAAACAACACTTTTCTACGTTCCACTCGCACCTGTGGGTGTACCGTCTTCTCATTAAAATCAATACAGCTGCCCAACACTCTAGCTCCTCAAAGTTTATCTTTATCTGTTCTTTCATAGTGCCAGTCCATGTTTTTCATACAGGGTTAATTCACAATATCTCCCATTGTTGGGGCCCACAGGAATTACAGTTTGGTATCAGGTATTTAACTTTGATTATTCTTTTGATAAAAGATGTTGGTTTAGTACGGTATCAATCTACAGATGGAAAGCATAACTCCTAATACAGTATACTATTCTTTCATCTCCATATCTATATTTTGATAGGATATGTATTATGAATGAAATCACTCCTAAAATATATGGTATTACAAAACAGTTGATAAACATGGCTCTAATCTGGTCCTAAGGGAAGGTGAGCAAGGGACTGGGGCTTGGTAGCTGTAGCAGTTCCTTCCGTATGGATCTGGAATCCATTTGGAATATTGCACAGGGATCCGATGGCCCCCAAAAAGCCATGCCTTTGGAAGGCTGCAGAAGACATGGATTGTCATCAAACGGGGAACTGATCCTTCTACAATGCCATGACATGGGTGCTAGACTTTCCAGTTATCTTGGGTGATTCAGGCCGCAGCTAACTGTGGCTGGTACATACAGCCACCGATCCCCTTTAATGATGTCAAGCTTAGAGGACCTGGGAGGATTTTTGCCAAATGAACCTGGGTTCCCAACTGTAGCACCGTCTATCACTAGAAGGGCTCTCCCTGAAGATGAACTGAACCCGGAAAGTAAAAAACTCAAAATGGTTGGCCTTTAATAAATGCTGAGGCCAACACAGATGGTGTCATGCAAATACTGGATAAGAGCAGGTATCAGTGAATAACAACTCAAGTGACTCAGTAGCAATACAGTGTCCCCTGTAGCGAATAAACACATGCTGATTTGAAACTGAGTGCTTCCTGTTGACTTATGTGATGGGCTCTGGCCAAACCTGGGTGTGACTATGCATGGGGAGGGGGTGGGGATGGGCGAATAAGCAGAATAATGTCACAGAGGGAACCAACATGTACGATGAGACAGTCTACCATCTTGACTCAATCCACATAACTAACCATCCACCCCCCCAAATTGTCACCATACTCGTCCAGTCTCCTTCACAAGTAAATATGTACATACACCTCATCCATCCAAGCAATGTACATTGAATAAGGTTGATCATCTACAAAGATGCTGTCTCCCACACCCATCACACCACTGACACCCTTCCCCCCCTCCCCCTCCCCACTTTCTTCTCGAGTTCATACACAGTCAAGACTATTATTTAGTCAAGTTTAAGTTGGCTGATCCCAACCAAGACCTCAGCTGGCCCCAAAGTAGGTTACAGGCCTGTTGTCAAGTGTGAGTGGGGCACTTGAATGACTGTGTGACCATTGTCATTATGATTATCGGGGGCCCTCAAAATCCAGTCCTGCACATTGGATAATGGTGTTGGACATCACTGTCTATGCCTGGTCATGGTACCCCGAAACAATTCCGATTTGGATATACTTTTTTTCTTCACACGTTATGGCACTGCTCACAACCAGATGCTTAAGGTCTAGTGAGATGGCGCAGCCTAATGAGACGACGGCGCAACATTTAAGATAAATTGGAGAAAACATGTCTTATGTTTCATCGACATGATGAAAGAACAAGAGACTCCACTTCTGAATTTGGTCGTTGGTTTTGATAAACTTTGATGTTTTGTTTGTCGAGTGATGGAAAACACATGATGCAGTCATTGGTTATTTTACATTTGTTGGTCCGCCACATGAAGGAAGGGGGGACGGAAGGGGGCAGGGTACATGGTTACTGTTTTCAAGGCCCCAAATTTCGATCAACACTCTAAACTTTCACAAAGATTATACATACATGTTGTAAACGTCTCAGACTTCCAGTCCCTGCCATCTGTTCTATTTGCGTTATCTTTTTTTTCTCCTGAAATGGCACAGGTTTCTCTTGCTTTATTGAGGTTTACGGTGACAACCTTGAAGGGTAAATAACTCTAAATCATCCGTGCAAGTTACGCCTCTACTTGCTGTATGTGTTGTTGTCAACATAAACGACCCAGCGCTAACCTATCATTTGATGTCGTATTGCCGCGGATCTTTAAGGTTTTGCATAAAACTGCAGTTTCATACTTCGTTCACAGCTACGATCCTTACAGGTTCCTAATGAGTGTAAAGCTTTGCTGTCTGTCCGAACATACATGATATGGTATCCAAGATTAAAAAGGCAGTCAACAGAAATAGAAAAGGTGCAGAGAAAAGCAACTAAGCTAATACTGGACATTTGTGTGATTATTCATATGAAAATAGATTAAGGTACCTAAGGTTGCCATCCTCTAGTTTCTAAAAATGTATAGGTTTGCTGAAAGCCAAGGATAAGAGGAGATCTAATCCAAACTTTTAAAATTTCAGTAACCTAGATGATTTTGATCAAGCAGGTTTTTTTTAACCTGATGATTTTGATCAAGCATGTTTTTTTTAACCTGCTCTAACCAATATAACCCGTAACAGTTGTCACAAAGTACAAATACAGCAATTTAATACTAATATAAGGAAATATTCCTTCAGCCAGAGGATAGCGTCCATTTGGAATAAACTAACTCCTAACATCAAACGTGCACCAATACTAACTCTTGTAAAGAATCTTATCGACAAGCATAAAACAATTACTGATATCATGTTCGACTTTGATGGTCGAAAATAATAACTGGGCTTGCTGTATAGACCAATAACCGGGTACACTAAGAAGGGGCATTTAAAGCCGCGAGGCTATGATGAAATAAATCCTCGCCCCTAAACCTGAACTGAACCTGAACCTGAATGATATGAACAAGATACACCACACACTGCGCCACCCCATTCTGGCCTTTAGCCCTTTATACATCAGTTCCACCCTTGATCTACAAATTAGTCCAAACACACAACATACTTGCACAAGCGGAAAAAAAAAACACTAGAAAAACTCATTTCACACTCCTGCCATCGGCAGAGTATTCACCCTGTTGATTGTTGCCATCAAACGGATGAAAGATTCCCGCATCAATTCCTTCCCCTCTGCAGTTGGCTTGTGGAGTCAAGTCTTGAACAAAGCCTTAAATGTCAGTACTTCCCAGGCCTTCAGAACCACCATCATGAGAGGCTGAGGACCACAGGCTTGAAGACAACTACCAGCACTGAAACGAAATCTTAAATGAGGCAGTAAACAGTAAAAAAAAAAAAATAAAAAACAAAAAACATTAATGAATCTCTCATTCTCATGATGAAACAAAAAAAAAGCCCATCGCTCCAAACAAATGCTGCTTATGACACCAAATCACCTCGCAGAAATGATAATACAGGGTACACAGAACAAATAAGGAGACATCACAAAACAAATGTTCCAAGCTTGCACACAGATCTTGTACCCAACACATCTACACAGCAAAAGCAACAGGGGAAATGAACTAACACATTTATTAAAAAATGGCACAGCCTTTTTGGACTTGAATGTAATCAATAAACACACAAACGAACAGTGACAGGTGCAGGTAATCTCAGTTTGAATGGTATGAAAGGAAACCTTACATAATGCAAGGAACAGTAAACAGTAAATGACAAACAGATAGGGCAACTCTTGCTCTCGTGATGAAATGAATACACACCCATCACTCAAGACAAATGCTGCTGCTTCTGCTTGCTCTCTCTCTCTCTCTCTCTCTCTCTCTCTCTCTCTCTCTCTCTCCGCATACTTCCTCTCCATGACAAACCCCGACAAAGACTGCAATCAGGTTCTCACTCTCTCTCTCTCTCTCTCTCTCTCTCTCTCTCTCTCTCTCTCTTTGTCCGTAAAGGTCTAGTGCTGCAGAATAATAGCTGCTGATGGTGATGGATGAAGCCAACAGATAAAAGTTGACGGGAGATGTGGATGAATGATAGGGATGGATAGAGATTATGAAAATCTTGTTGGATGTAGTTGATATTCCTAACAGATGATGACAATAGCGATGCTGGTAGTTGATGTTTATGAATGATATTCATGGATAATGTTGTCGAGCTGTATTTGTGGTTACTTTGCTTAGGCCTACTTAGGCCCATTGCTCTTGCCAGAGCATAGGCCATCAACAACTGCCCACCAACCACCACGGTCCTGGGCAATCTTTTCTACTTCGCCCCAGCTGTAATCCATCTGCCTGGTGTCCGCTTCCAGGTCCTGCCTCCAGGTGTTTCTTGGTCTTCCTCGCTTCCTTTTGCCTTGGGGATTCCAGGTCAGGGCTGTTCTGGTGGTATTGTCAAGGGGGCTTTCGGAACGTGTGATCTATCCACCGCCATCTTCTTTTGTGGATGTCTTGCTGTACTGGCAGTTGGTTACTTCTTTCCCACAGTTCTTTGTTGTTGATTGTCTCTAGCTAGTGGATGTGGAGGATCTTTCACAGGCAGCTGTTAACAATGTCTGCAGTTTTTTTGAAGATGGTTTTTGTGGTTCGCCAGGTCTCTGATCCATATAAGAGGACAGATTTAACATTTGAATTGAAGAGGTGGATTCTTGTCCTGGTGGTGATTAGTCGAGATTTCCAGATGTTTTTCAGCATGATGAAGGCTGCTCTTGCTTTCTCTATTCTGGTTTTCATGTCGGTATCAGTTCCCCTTTGCTGTTTGACTACGCTGCCCAGATAGGTGAAGCTGCTGACTGCTTTCAGTGGAGCATCACACAGGTCTGGACCGACCGTGTTAATTTTTAGTGCTTCGGTTTTCCGCGGGTGGATGGTAAGGCCCAGCTTTGTGCAAAGATTGACAGGTCTGATGTTTGTCCTGCATCCGTTGTCTTATATGGGAGAGCAGGGCCAGATTGTCAGCGAAGTCCAGGTCGTCGGCTGGGTCCAGAGTGTCCACTGTATGCCATTCCTCTTTTCTTCTGTCGTCTTCTTCATCACCCAGTCAATGGCCAAGGAACAGGAATGGTGAGAGGAGGCAACCCTGATGGACTCCGGTCTTCACCTCAAATCGACGTGTTGTCTGTCCTGCGTGAACCACCTGGTATGCTATTCCTTCATAGGATTTCTGAGTCAAATTGGTGATCTCTGCTGGTACTCCATAGTGCCATAGTAGTTGCCAGAAGCTGTCTCTGTGCAAGCTGTCGAAGGCTTTCTGAAAGTCCACAAAATTTATGTAGAGTGAAGTGTTCCATTCTAAAGTTTGTTCCATGATGATCCTTAGCGTGGAAATCTGGTCTGTACAGGCGATCTTTTTCCGGAAGCCTGCTAGTTGGTCCCTAAAGTGTTTTGTCTACTTCATCTTTCATTCTCTCTAAAAGAATCCTGTTGAAGACCTTGCCTGGTACTGACAGGTGAGTAATGCCTCTATAGTTTCTGCAGTTGCTGAGATCCTCCTTCTTTGGCAATCTAATGATGTGTCCGTCTTTCCCGTCTGTAGGGACCTCTTTGTATGTCCATATCTTCTCAAAAAGTGGTTGAAAAATGCCTGTTGTAGTGTCGATGACAGCTTTAGTGCTTCTGCTGGAATTGTGTCTGGGCCTGCTGGCTTTCCATTCTTCATTTTCCCGACAGCGCTGACGATTTCTTACCTGGTTGGTGAAACAATTGATTGGCGGATCAGTTTCTGCCGCTGGGATGTGTGGAGGGTCTTGTGGTGCTGGTCTGTTCAGTAACCCATCGAAGTGCTCAGCCCATCTGTTGAGTTGTCCTCTTGGTCTGTAATAGTAGTTTCTCCCTGTTTGTTTTGAATGGGTCTCTCTCTGACTTGGGAAAACTTTCCTGTGAGTTTCTTGGTCGTATCGTAGAGCGCCTTCATGTTTGCTGCTGGCAGCCTGTTCTGCTTCGTCTCTTTTCGGTTTCATGATTTGGTGACATCCATGTTGCTTTGTGAATCCTTTTGTGTGGAAATAAGCTGCCACCAATGATTAGGTTGTTCATCTCGCAGAAGTCGGCGAGTCGTTGGCCGTTTTCGTTCATGTATCCTCGATTGCCTCCTCCTACCTTGGCATTCATGTCTCCCATGAGAATGGTGATGTCTTTGTCCTTCAGTTTGTTCAGTATGGTCTGCAGTCTGTTGTAGAAGCTATGTTTGTCTTCATCATGGTCGTTGGTCGGGGCATAGCACTGTACAATGTTTAGTTTGACGTCTTTCTTCTTTGTTCTGAAACTTGCAGTCACAGTCCTTGGGCCGTGTGCTTCCCATCAATTAGTGCTTTTTGTGCTTGTTTTGATAGCATGTTTGCTACTCCCTCTGCATGTGCGGAGTTCTCATCTTCATAGCCTGAAAAGAGTATTAACTCTCCGGAAGACAACCTTACTTCTCGGGATTGTAGCCATCTCGTCTCGCCAAGTCCTAGTAATGCCAGGTTGTAGTTGCGCATCTCAGCTGCTACTTGCCGAGTTTTCCCTGCTTCATACATGGTTCCGATGTTCCACGAACCGATGGCGATGGTCTTCCTAGCCGTCAGAAGGTGGGTGGGCGCTGAGGCTTCTTTTCGGCTTTCACCACAGCGCGGCACGAGTCCTGCTGATGCTGGGCCCTTCTTCTTCCAGGAGTAGCGTTTCTTTGGTAATTGTTGACGTTTCTGTAGCAGGCAGTTCTTTTACATGGTGAGGTTGCTAGCCTCATGCCCAACCCTCCACCTTTATCCGGGCTTGAGACCAGCTGCTACCAGGCGGAGTTGTATTTGTGGTTAGATTATGTATATGGAAGATGTTGATGGGGGAGGTAAATTCTACTTTCTTAGGCAGTCAATGGCCAACGTTGATGGAAGGTATTCATGGATGATAGGAGTATATGATGATGACTTCGACGAGATATGTAGGATGGGTGATGTTGATGGGGTGAGGTTGATGTGTATATACTGTTGATATATGGCATCTGCGGATGAGGCTGATTGATGAGATGTTGATGGGGTGAGGTTGACGTGTATGTACTGTTGATATATGGCGTCTGCGGATGAGGCCGATTGATGACTTGGTGAACAATGTGATAAATAATGCAAGATAATGGATGTTATGTTTCGATAAGGTGATACCGATATGTGATGCTGATTGTTGCGGCTGCTTATCAATATTGCTTGGTGAGGTAGAGTGAACTTCATGGGTGATGCTGATAGGTGATGGCATCTGATCACGCTCAAGGATGATATTGATATTTGAGGTTGATTGATCAGGTTAACCAAGGACATTGACGTGTACCCTGATAGATGTTACTGACAGATGATGATGGGCCCTCTTTTAAGTATGTACCAGTAATGTGCTAGGAAAGCGTTTGTCAGAATTTAATATACATGGACACACATACAAATATACACACACGCACTCTCTCATAGGCACGCGGATGCACAGACACATACAAGCCGGCATGCACACTGAAACACCCGCTTTACTGTGTATTTATTCTCATTGAATACGCTCTTCAGCTTCAATCTGACCTAGAAGTGTTGCTAATCAGGAGAATGGTCTCCCCATTTAAAGCCATCCATCACAGATCACGGAGCAAACCTCTTCCAGCAGATCAGAAAGTCCTGAAAGAACAATATTGAAGACTGGACTATTCTGGTTACAAGTCCTGTGCGCCGTTTCACATTGGGAGCAGCAGGAAATCCCCAACTGGCCAAGTGCTCACCTATCAACCTGACGATCTTCAGTCATGTGGCACTCATGACATCAGTGAATCCCAATCATTCCCACCTCCAACCATCCCTAACATCCCGCTCTTTTGAAAGAGCTGACAAGCCAAGGTCCTGTATGCAACATATATTTAGTCAATATTAAAGGACCTATGGCAATAAGAGAATTATCTCTGGCAGGATTCAGTGAAGAAATCAACTTTAACTCTGTCTGATACCTCTGTGGTCAGGCACACATGAATGCATATGGCCTCCTGCACCCTAACAGAGTCTGGGCATCAACACTGGTTCTAAGCTGAGCAACCTTCCCAAGCTGCTCTGTAGTCAGAGCAACAGGGCAGCTTCACTCAAACTGTGATGACTGTCTGTCATGCGTGAAAAGGGCACACTTCCACAGAAATACAATTTTTCCATAACATACTAGTTTTTCATTGTGTTTGAGTGAAGCTGCCCTGTTGCTCTGACTACAGAGCAGCTTGGGAAGGCTGCTCAGCCAGTTACTATGTCAGGCCTGAAAGGGTGATAAGCACACAAAAAAAACAATATACTAGGCAGGTAGGAAGGAAATATGGGTGGCACTCTGCTGTGGTTATGTGTTCTCTCAGAGGCATGCAGCCCCAGATGTACAAACCTACAGATGTCCAAGACACATCACACAAGGTCTTGGTCTTGCACTTTGTCCCAAACTTCTCTGCCTCCCCCTTTTCCCATGCTTGCCCCTACCCGAGAGATGACAACAACAATGACGATTTGGTGATCATGTGAGGAGTGAGCGACTGAATGAAGGATTGCACAAAGGAATTGAGTGTGATTTGTTTTTTTTTAGTCCATCACTAAGATCACTTTCGGGTTGGAAGCAAGAAATGAATGGGTGACAGAAGAAACTAGCTCATAAATCTAATATACAAAACATTCTGTCTGTCTGTGTGTTTGTCAGTGTCCCATTGAAGAAAGGGAAAGGAAGGCAAGGGGGAGGTGAAGGGTCAGTAAATGGGTAGGGTGACAGAGGCACAAAGAGAGAGAGAGAACTGGGAGAGTGGGGAAAATGGGAGAAGGGGGAGACACATGGGGGGGGGGGGGGGGAGGAACAGGAATGAGTGAAGGAGAGAGGGGGTGCCTGGGGATGGAGAACAGGGGGAGGAGTGAAGGAGGGGGTGACGGGGATGATGGAGGAGCCAGGGATTGGGTGGAGGAGGGGAAGAAGGGGAAACGGGGGAAGGGAAGTCTGAGGAAGGGATGGGGGTAGGGATGATGGGGGAAGAGGAAGCATGCTTGTGAACAATATCGCTGTTTTTTTTTTGCTCGGCTAGTTTTAAGTTCACTATTTGGTTCATTTGTCAGAGAATCGGTTGCTACCATTCATGGTAATTTGCACGTTTTCCATTTGCCAAGAGATGCATACTAAAGAGTGCTTACGGATGATTTTGTTCTGGTTTATTTTTCAGATCCAAACGCAATGTGAGATGCAGGTCACGTAGACAAAGAAAGCCCTACAGCCCTCACTGTGGACAAGCTGGATCTTCTGAACAACAAGGTCTTGTGATGTTTAAGACACAAAGAACCACCAGGCATCTATGTGGACCAGCCAGGGACATCTCAGCAACCACCAGCCAGAATATTTGTATGTCCAATTCTGACAGTTTCTGCAACACAGGAAGAACTGCCAGATAGTGTGAACCTGGTCAAGAAGATCTGAACACCCAGATCTGACAGTTTCTACAAAGCAGGGCCAACCACCAAGCTTCTGCAGTTCAGTCTAAAGACATCATGATATCCAGATCCACAACCACATGGTCACGCCCTCACAGTCACTTTTTTTTTTCCTCCAGTTCCACATACACCAGCAGAGAACAAATTCAAAATTCAATAAACACAATCCCAAAACACACATGATATATGTAACATATGTACAAGCACATACTAACATCAAACAAAATCAACTTGATTACCCTGAAAGAGAAATTACATTGTGGTTTCACACATACTTGTTACAAACACACTTCAAATGCAAGCAATGTGCTTGCTTAAGTCATGATATAGACATCAAATAGGAACTAGTTAAAGAATACAACATTTCGCACACTTGCATAGATCCCTTACAAACATACAGACACTGAAACAAACTCTCCTTCCCTCATGCCACCCTCATCTGCCGGAATGAAATCTGAGCAGTTTTGAAGACTTGTTTCATGGGCCCTCATCATAGGCAAATGACTATGCAAGAAGCCAACAAATCAAAAGAAAATAAAATAACTGTGAGTACACACACACACACACACACACACACACACACACACACACACACACATACACACACACAAATTCACACACACACACACACACAATTTCACATGCATACTTGAATTTAATACATTTCTTTAAAAAAAAAAAAAAAAAAAAAAAAAAAAAAAAAAAAAAATAAACAAATAAAAAACAAACAAAAAAAAAAAGAAACAAAAAAAATTTAATTGGTGGTTGTCTTAGAAGTCATGCATATAAACTGGTAATGTCATAACAATATCCTTTATTGTGGACACTATCACTATCACTTTGTGCATCTCACTTTTTGCTGTTTGTAACCAAGCCCACCAGTCTCACTGTCAAAATACAAAATCTGTGCATGTTCATTTATTTTGAAAAGGTTAAAACATCAGTCCAATCAACAAATCCAGTCTGAACTGATTGCAGTCCAAAGCTCTTGAAACACCAGCGTACTTCTTGCAGTGCACATGTTCAAAGAGTGCTGTTAAATCCACGATTGGCGTAGTTCAGCCCTTAACAAAGCAAAACAGTAACAATGTACCATTTCTGGCAAGTTCACTTTCCAATAACAAGTTGAAAACTGCTGATCGAAATTGCTCATTTTTTTTTTTTTTGTTGTCTTTTCAGCCCACTCCATCAGATGGCCATTGTGCATTCCTCAAAACATCTCGCCTGGATTTACCATTCATGACATGCAAGACATGGCATTTTCCCTTCAGAGAAGCAGCCTCTGCATGACCCACAGCCAAAAAAAAAAAAAAATGAAAGTAGCTGAATGTATTGCGTTCACCTGCATATTTGCCCTCCACTGAAATGCAGTGATTAACACATGCAGAAGTGTGTGTGATACACCAGAATGACTGCAGGCAGCAAAGCACTGAACATAGAATTATGGAGATCTGGATTGGAAAAATCGGATGCAGCACGAGGCTCAGTGTACAAAAACATTCACAATTTCCTTTTCTTTCAATGGACTTTCTTTTTTTTTTTTCATCTTTTTTCTCGATCGTTCACTTTTTCTGCCTCTGATAATAAGGTGGTTTTCTTGGAAATCCTCAGATTCAAGGTTAGTTCTCCATCCTGACAACAGTAAAAAAAAAAAAAAAAAAAAAAAAAAAAAAAAAAAAAAAAAAGAACGAACAGAAGCAAAGACAAAAAAACCCTAACACTGATGTCTTTTGTCAGACCTCCCCATCACTCTCGACGTCCCTGGGAACTGGTATGGCATACTGCAGCGTGGCTTCCCTCACACGCTTGTAGTATTCTGCTGTGTCTTTCTTCCGCAGCGTCACCAGTTCACCATCCAAGATGCAGACAAGGTCTGGGCTCTCCATAAGACTTCGAGCTAACAGCAACACTGAGCAGAGATTCAAAGAAAAGTTTCAGGGTCACACAAAACACTCTGCATCTACAGTAAGAAACAATGAATGTTTTCTTTTTTGTGTGAGTTAATCTATCCACAGAACACAAAGTCTCAATAACCACAAAAACTGCCACACAAACTGCCACAAATTTTAAATGTGACAAGCAATGAATCATGTCCCATTTCCAATGAAAATGCTTTGGAAAAAGTTTCAGTCTCTGGCTTAAATCAAATCTGATCTACAATGGCTCCCCACAATCTGTTGCACCTTGATTTCTCTTTCTGTCTATTCACATTGCATACTACATTTTGTTTTTGTAAGTTTGTGTGCCAGTCTCAACACCTCCTAGTACTTGTCTCTGCTCTTCAATTCCATCAGAACCTGGACACTAATGGTTGAAGCTACCCATCCTCAAATAACAAAAACAACAGCAACAACAACAACCAAAAAAGTATAATAAAAAAAAAAAAAGAAAGAAAGAAAGAAAGAAGAAACATACACACAAGAAGGATCTCTAGGGATCTCTTGGAGTGTAACATATTTGCTGCCTTCCATCTTGAGCTGTGGTTTATTTGTGAGCCTTTTGTGCACATTGAAAAAAAAAATCTGTGTGTAAGTTGATTCTGACCGCATCAACAGTAATCCATACCAACTTACTATGCATGTCGGAAAACATGGAAATGTAGCAACAACGACATTACCTCTGAAAGTAGCGCCCTTGTTTTCTATCCTCTTTTCTGGGTCCCCTTGAGAGAAGCCAAAATGTAACAGAGATCTCAAATGGAAAGTCAAGAACATATGATCAAGTTTCATCCTTTTATAGACAAAATGCATCATCGAGCCCTTGCTCATATTTCTCCAGCCTGATTGGACCTGGGATAGATTATCACAGGAAGAACAGTGTACAGTCCTATCATGCTGTCTCAAGCCAAAACAGAGTTAAAAGGAAAGTCATCTCCATGTAAAAGAAAAAGTCATTAATGCCCTGTTTTCATCATAACCTCAGGTTTGATTTCCTCTCCAAATCCACGCCAATGGTGATTTATTCCAAAGTAACTGTTGGAAAGTTTACAAAGACTGTCAGTGAATGGATGTGGTGGTATCCTCTCGAAAGGGGTTTAGTATGTGCTATCCTGTGTAAGTTGGATGAGAAGAAGCACCACTGAAAACTATCAATGACTCATCAGTAGTGCATCGTCTCTCTGGTGGGTTGCTTCATGGTGACCTGACACCAACTGCTTTCTGTGAACAGCTAGTGTTGAGGTTGCCACGGGAAGAACCTGTGTAAGGCTGGAAAGAGTAGTGTGGAAGATGAGGCAGTCTGCTTTTTCTTAAAACCTCACACCAACAAAAAATGTTTTAAAAAAAAATCAACAACAACCCACAGATGTACTGTAAGAAGTTGCATGTTCTTGTCACTTTTAACGAGAAAAACTACTGCAGTTCCAATTGCAACACATCATCTTGTTATGGTTGAGAAAACAGGAAAACAAAACAAAAAAAAAAAACAAAAAAAAGTGCAGTTATACCTTTTTGTATAGTGGTGGCAGGAGACCAACTATGAACATGCACGTGCAGCAGTCCTTGGTTGTTAACGTTGATGTGCAATATCTTTGTCACAAATTTTACCTGTTTAACAAACAAGAAGAAATAGATAAATCAATAAAACAAAATAAATAAAACAAAACAAATAAGCAAAGAAAAAGGAAAAGGTAATGAAAGATAACCGCCTACTTATGAAAAGGGATATATCCATTTTAGATCACTGCTTCTGCTTTCCATCTAATCTACATATAACAGAATACAAACTGTAAATCAAATTGTGATTCTGGATGGAGAAATCAGAGGGAATATCCGCCTTGACTTAAGGCTGTGTCAGACCAGCTGATAATTATGTGGGGATTGTCTTCAATCGTGACAAGCTCCTAGCATAACACTATCAGTCTCCAAAATCCCTTGAAGTCAGAGTGTGGATGCCCACATGGTGGGGTAATCAAAAACAGTCACACACGTAATGTTTTCATCCCCTAGCTGATGCATTTGCACCATAGCGTTCAAGTACTTCGGCTGTTTGGATGAACCCCGAGTCTTTCAGCCGTGGTGCAACAAAAACAACAATCAGGGGGAAATGTTATTACGACTAAATCAACTGGTACTACCATGACTAGTTCACTAGTCTTATGACTGATGAATCAGCAGGTAATCTTATGTCTGTTAATTCAGTGTGAATCCTACAAACAGCCTGCAATTCATGGGAGCAACTTCAGTGCACAGTACAGCTGTCCTGAAGAACACAGAAATAATTCCTGATTATATCAAATACAATACACCAACAAAATCTTCCAAAGAGTGTTGTACCATTTCTCAACAGCTGTTAGCTTAATGCTATTTTCAAGAAGTTTTCACTGCCTTCTCAAAACATGTCTATCTATGACCATCAACCGCTCTGGTGAAGTGGTTAGCATCGCGGACTCCTGGCGGGAGATCGCAAGTTTGATTCCCATCAGAGTCACACATGTTGGATTTTTCTGCCCCGACCGGCTCCTAACCCAGAGTTGAGTTTGGTATGTGCTCAGTTGGAAGACTGAAACCACACAGTCGAGCTTCATCCACTCAATGGATGCTTCTCTGAGAGTGTTGCTCAAATTTTCTAACCAAAACTGCAGGTGTCTGTATCTCTCAGGCCTGGTTGGCGCAGGGATATATTATGAAAGGAAGTGTAGAGTACAGCCCTGTCACACAGTCTTAGACCAAAATGGAAATCCATAGCAACGCCTTCATCATCCCACATTCTCATTGATCAGCAAAAAAAAAAAAAAAAAAAAAAGAGGGTCTATCTATGGCCATTGTATTTTACCTCTTCCACTTGAATCATTTCCTTCTGGAGCATCTAACGATCATCAGTATTCTTTGTCTAAAGCTGGGGTTAAACAGATTTTAAACAACAAATTTCAGACACGTTCCCAAGTTTTCTGACCGATGTGAGCAGTTCTCCAGAAGTCTGCCCAACTTCAGGACAACACTTCAAGTCCAGCTTACTCTCCAGTTCAACCCCCATACTAAAACAACTGGCTCTTCAGTGAAGAGAAACACACCAACAAAACTCATGAATTAAAAAAATAAAAATTCAAGTTTCATTTCCACAGAGATATTTCAAGGATCAAATAGGATTTCTTACTAAAACAAAAAACAACAACAACAAAAAAACTGCTCAGCATGATAGGTACCTTAATCCCACTTCTTGCTACCAAGGACATTACAAAACTGTAACATCTAAACAAAGTTCCCTAAGCTGGTTGACTCCCCCCCCCCCCCCCCCCCCCCCCCCCCCCCCCCCTGTCACTGTACATTCATATGCATCCCCAAAATACATTTTCTGATTCTCCTATCCAGAGGGTCAAGACACAGCATCTGAGTGTTTGGTCAGGTGATGTATTTATAAAAACAAAAATTCATTCTTTGGGAAAGAAAAAAAACTTTTTCACAACATGCCTAACCAAAACTGATGCCCAAATTTTGAAAAGGATGCATGTGTATATCTAAAACTCAAATATGCAAATAGGCGCGCCTGGGCACCATATAAGGCAGGCAAACACTGTAACTCACAGAGATATAATACATACACACTCAAGGTATGCACTAAGTCACAACAAGCGTACAGAACAGATATATATATTACAGAGAGACAGTGAGAGAGAGCAATGAACAATATTTTAATATCTTTAGGCCACTGGTCTTTAGAATGGCCAAAGTCATACATGAACATGCATATACAGAAAGTACTGGCACACTGAAGCATAAATAGTACCACAGGAATTTACAAACAGGCTTGACATCCTTAGGTGTTTTAACAACATGTGTTCTCATCATCAATTTTTCTTTTGCGAATAGCATAAAAAAATCATAGAGGTTTCTGGTTGTTTCTACAAATCCATTTTCTAAAACACTGGTATACTAACTACTTGCTCCACTTAAATATTTGCTTCTAATATCAGAATACACCGGGCAAACATATATAAAATGATGTTCGTCCTTGACAAAATTGCTTGCAGGGCACAATCTGTTCACATTTTCACTAAACGTTTTTCTAAATAATGATCCATTAATAGGAGGAACACCAACTAGCAAAGTTTACAAGACACTAGCAAGTTTACAAGAAAGTCTTGAAAACATCTATAGTCAACAAAATCAAAGTAATGAGAATATTTTCATTTACATTTCCCTCATTTTTTTTTCTCATTGTTTTCCCCGTTACCCCGTTCCCCCCCCCCCCCCCCCCCCCCCCTTCACCAACCCACCCAGGCACACCCCTTCTTTCCCATTTCAAAAAAAAACTTTACCTAGCCATTAATGTAACGATGGAGAAATTGTCAGCCTGCACTTTCCCCCCACTACTACCTTGATCAACATGATTATTATCATTATTTGCTCAGTCAGTGGGAGACTGCATCTCTGAGGAGATCCAAGTAAAGGCTGCTCTGCAGTTCTCAGCTGCTGTCAACACTTATGTACCCTGTATCCCTTAAATGGATCCTCAAGCACAGGCTCAAAGATTGCCCCCTACATTTTACACTGTCTACACAATTATTTCACTTTTTCAGCAGCTTATTTCCTTACAACACTTTCTATTCGCTTTACTTTTCTATCTTTCGCTGGCTGCTTTGGGGTGCTGTTGGATTCCGTTTTTGAGTCTTTGGTGGTGAGAACACCACAAACTGTAGACTGTGGTGTATCTCCACCTGATGCGAAGGGACTACACAGACACGATCAGCACTGCCCCTCTGACAAGTCTGATCCAGCAGACGAAAGGCCTTGGAGCAGGCAACATGGATGGTTCTGCCTTCAAGGTGTGTTTACAATGGTCCCAATGTGCTGCTAGTGAAGGATTTTTTATTTTTAATATATTTCCCTGATTTTTCATTCTCATTCCCCCCCCCCCCCCCCCCCTTCCTTCCTTTCCTTCTTTTTTATCTCATTGCCAAGTCATTACTGTAATGACGGAGGAATTGTTAGTCTGAACCAGCTGCCGTGGCGAAGTGGTCAGCGTCGCAGACTCCCGGCTGGGAGGTCGTGGTTTCGAATCCCATCAGAGTCATGTGGGGTTTTTTCTGCACCAACCGGCTCCTACCCAGAGTTGAGTTTGCTGAGGACTCAGTTGGGGAGACTGGGACCACACAGTCGAGTTTCATCCACTTAATGGATGCGTTTCTGAGAGTGTTGCTCAAATTTCCTGACCAACACTGCAGGTGCCTGTATCTCTTGGGCCTGGTTGACGCCGGGATATATTATGAAAGGAAGCATAGAGTACAGCCCTGTCATGTAGTCTCAGACCGAAATGGAAATCAGTAGCATCATCTTAATCATCCTCATTCTCATCGATCAGCGTGAAAAAAAAAAAAAAAAAGTCTCAAATTCTGTGGCCCTTCATGCCCTGCTCTCATGGTGACCTCAACTTCAATGTCCTCTCCATGTCTTTGCTCTTGGTTTGGTTCCGTTGGTGTCACCGGTAAAGACAAATCCATGGGGGCTGTTGTTGGACGGACGTGGTGGCGCCCTCCAAAGGGAGAGCTCACTCACACCCGCTCTGCAACTAAGCAATTATTGTCGTCAGTATGGGGGCTTAGTAGGTGGTGTCCTGCGTATGTTAGATCAGAACAGGCACCACTGAACACCACTTAAGTGACTTGGCAGCAGTGCAGTGTCTCCTCTGGTGGGTTGCCTCTTGACAACTTGACATTGACTGCTCCCTGTGGACTGCCGGTGCCAGGGCTGCGACGAGGCTGACCGGCTGTGGCTGTGGACAGGGTTTCGGAATGAGCAGGCGTGGGTGCACTGCCTCTGAGGTGAGGCAGAGGTTGGGACAGCAAAAAAAAATTTTTTTTTTTTTAAAAGAGGAATTGTTAGTCTGCACTTGTTTTCTCTACTATTAAATTGTTTGATATAACTAGAGAGAGAAAGAGAGAGACACACATATCCACACACACAACAAATGTGTGCATGCACACACACACACACACACACACACACACACACACACACACACACACACAACTAAAAATCTACAACAGAAAACTAACTTACCTGTGGAGGTTTAAATGGATAATCTTTCGGAAAGATGATCTCAACTTGAAAAATACCTCCTTCATACGGTGTGTTTTCCTGGACAAATGAAAATCGTCACCCTCATTTCATACATTTCACCTGTGAACTTCCAGTTTCCATTTTCTGTGATCACTTTTAAACATGTGATTTTACTAGGGTGGTTATACAGCACATAAAAGCATTTATGCATACCGCCCAAACATGGGTTTGTTACAAAAACAATAAATGACAAGATAACCCATTTACAGATAAATGCAATTTTGCATTAAGAGACTTTCAATTGCAGTCCTCTCAAAAGCATCATGCAACAAGTGAAATCGTGTTTGCTAGATTTATGATTTATCAATAATTAAGAAAAGGGAGAAAAACAAGACATGATGGCACTATTACATCAAGGGGATTGCACTACACTGACACTGAATAATTGAATCATCAAGTTTCCAGTATATATAGCATGATTTCTGGCCTACAAGGCAGCGGCGGAATAGAATAGAAGAAAAACACACCTTGACATGACTCTGCTTCATCCATGAATGAGGCCTTTTGAATCATGTGGTTACGGGGTATGAAACTGCACTTTGTACAATTGTAACCACGTGTCTGCTGATAGTGATAGACCGTGACAAACGAGAACACACAAATGTGAAGGTGATTAAAAACACAGACTTAAAAATGACGTGGTCTGAGTGCTGGGTTGAGGTAATGGCTACATGATCTGTGCTTCGATCTGTGCAGACACAGGCACACTGAATGTAACTGCAGGTCATGTGTGCAAGTTGGCCAATACAGTTAGGTGCAAAAAACTGATACAGGCATACATAGAACACTTTAAAATATAATATGCCTTGG
The DNA here is from genome assembly GCA_016801955.1 of Conus betulinus. Lineage (NCBI taxonomy): Eukaryota > Metazoa > Mollusca > Gastropoda > Neogastropoda > Conidae > Conus > Conus betulinus. Next base: position 361,421 of record JADBJO010000046.1, on the reverse strand, counting down.
TCAGAATGTTATGATAAGTACGGCCTTGTAATCTTGAAATTATATGGATATTCAACTTCAATTATGAATGTCATGTTTAAATTTTCACTTATACATCTGATATTTTTCCTTCCATTACTGATTTAGTAATCTACCATTATCAAACTAAGAATAGACCTAGTTGCAAAGTGAGAGTTTTGATTTGATTTTCAGAAGAAAATATGCATGATCATGCAAAAAAAAAACCCCTGTAAACGCAACACAAGAAATACACTACACTCCTCCTCTTTCTTTTCATTACTATTCTTGTTCTCCAGTCAGTTTTTAAACCTGATCTATTAAACATAGAGTTTACCTCTTAAAGTGATCTGTTGCTCAGGATGTGTTTCGACTGAACAAAATATGGAAATACATGAGAAGCTTTTCATTATAACTTTCAAATGCTAGCGGTCTGAAGCATATCTGGCAAAATCCAACAAAAAAATGAGTGTATAGGTAAATCTGATTATGGGAACCTGTTAATTTCTAAGATGTGAGTCTCATGAAACCATTTAAGAGTTTATCTCGAAAAATCCTGGCAATCCTTTAGAAAAGGGCAGCCATGCTTGTAATGGAAACATCACCTCTCGGATGATGATGATGATGATGATGATGATGATGATGATGATGATGATGATGATGATGATGATGATGATGATGGACGATGATGATGATGACAATGATGATGATTATGATTATGATGATGATAAATTACTTTCTGATAATAAGAAAAAGAAGGCATGACTTACCGGCCCATGAATCCACCCATCCCATTTGGGATAAACTGAAACCAAAAGAGCATGCTGAGATGAATATGACTGATAACCTCAAATAAAAAGCTCAAGTCACAGAATTTGAAAATCTAACACAGTGCCACAAACAGGACATTGTTTTATTCACTGTTTTGTTAACCTTTTTTCTTTATTCCACAAATGATTTAGTTCCAACAGGCTGCACTTGAACAATAAGAGTAGAACTGAAATGGATCCAGTTAAATACTCTATAAACTACCATGTTTTTCAAAACAGAACAGACAAAAGTAGCTTTTCTGTAAACTGTTTTGTTCAAGCTCTCTCCCTCTTGTTTATGGTAATGTTTTGTTGACAGACCTTCCTCATAACCAATCTGACAAATGTGAAAAGGCTGTAAATAGTATACTACGTTTATTTTTCAAGCATCAAAGCCAACTCATATCAGTCTCTTGACTGAACTCCACTGGCTTCAGATCTTCCAGAGAACAGAGTACAAGTCTGCCTCCATCCAGTACAATTACAGACTAACTCTACAAACTTCTCTCTCTATCTATATATACTCTCTGTTTACTCTCCACCTCAACTCCCTGCGGAAGTGCATGTGACTATGAGTAGCAGCAATGTGCCCATTACCCCTCCTAGAAATGACACTAATTAGAAAGTACAACTATTTTTCATGAAAAAGCCTGAAGGATATAAATGAGGACTGCTGACGCTGAAATCTCCCTTGCAGAATCGCTCTTATTTCCTTTCACTTTCTTTATCTCTGAGTAGAATGTGCTTTTTTTTTCTTATGTGCCTTACCATCTAATGATAATTAATTCCACATGAGTAGAGCATTGTCAGTTTAAAAGATGTGTGTTCAAACATGACAGCAGATATCTGCTGTTTGTTTATTCTTGGACAGGTAAGATGGAACAAAACTTCTTCACTTTGTTCTGTCTGTACCAAATTGCTTTCTGTTTAAGAAATCCCTTGAAACGTTCTTTTCCTCTCAGAAAACATGCTCCAACCAGTGAGATACCAGAACGTGCACCTTCATCCATGCTAAATCTTTCATTGTGTGCATGTGGCTTTCCAAGTGTGAGTGCATATGCATGTGTGTGTGTGTGTGTGTGTGTGTGTGTGTGTGTGTGTGTGTGTATGAGTGTGTGTGTGTGTGTGTGTGTGTGTGTGTGTGTGTGTGTGTGTGTGTGTGTGTGTGTGTGTGTGTGTGTGTGTGTGTGTGTGTGTGTGTGTGTGTGTGTGTGTGTGTGTGTGTGTGTGTGTGGTGTGCATGGAAGAAAGGTCATGTTGGGTTTGCAACAGGAGCAGGTCAAGGAGTGAAGGTAAAGAGACTAAGTTAATGTGGAGGAGAGTTACACTGAAGTCAAAATTTGGAAAATGTTGAAAATTGGAAAATATGGAGAAATGAACATTTCTATTTTGAACCATAGTTGTTTTTTTTTTAATATAACCTTAAAAGAAAAATTACCGTTCCAGCGAATGAAAGAGCCAAACAAATTACAAGACAAAACATGGCGCGTTTCAGCCTCTGTGGTCTTCTGTATGCAAGACAAACAACATTCAAGGCTATGAAAATAAAGAACAAACAATCAGTTATCTCCTCAACAGTGAGTGCAAAATGGATGTGGAATCAAACAACATTCAAGACTATGAAAAAGAAGAACTAACAATTATTTATCTTCTTAAATCGGGCTTTAAATGGATGTGGAATGAAACAACATTCAAGACAATGAAAACAAAGGACAAAAAATAACTTATCTCCTCAAACTGAGCATAAATGGATGAAAATGAAGAATGAACAATCACTTATATCCTCAGATTGGGCACAAAATGGATGTGGAATGCAGGTTCCACTCCATTTTGCACCCAGTTTGAGGAGATAAATGACTGTTCGTTCTTCCTTTTCATTGCCCTGAATGTTGTTTGTCTTGTCTAAAGAAGACGAAAGAGGTTGAAACGCATCATGTTTTTTGTCTTGTAATTTATTTGTCTCTTTCATTCAAAGGAACAGTAATTTTTCTTTTAAATTTTTCATGATTTTCTGCCAGCAGTTACCTCACTCTGAAACCTTCGCTTTCCATGTTTTTTCCTTTCTGTAAAATCCTTGAGCTCTCAAAGTTATTCAGAAGATTGCATGTACACACATTTTCATCAAAATTGTTTTGATAGTTATGAATACAAAGTCACTAGCGAGTAATCAGACAAATGTATTTAATGATATGTCCCATTTCCTATAAATAGGCATCTATACATTATACTAATGTTTAATTTTTACATGGAAGTCATGACAAAAGTAAACCAGAAAGTTTGGGGGGGGGGGGGGGGGGGGGGGTTACTGGTAAAACCAGGCATGAGAAGTGGTAAGAAGAAAATTCAGGGTGAGCTTGACAGCAGAAGGTCTTCAGATAAAGAAGCCCACCTCCGACATGCGTTTCAGGCTTGGCTTTATAGTCTAGGTGGGCCGAGCTGCATCAGGTCATGACTCTTAGATGTTCTTCTGCCATCAGAAATATTTTTGGCGCCATCAGGATTGTAATCCGCACCTCCCGAGTGACTGGGTGTCTAAAGGCATTGCTTTTTTGATGGATGTCTTAGCCTTGTTCTAAACTGGCAGATTTAAGCCTCATGAAATCCAGCTTTGTTCTTCCTCAACCAAACCCAGATGGAACTCTTTTCAGCTGCCTTTGATTGCTGTTCTTGTTATGTTTGTCTTCTTACCTGGAACCGAGAGCTGTTTCACAAGATCATAGGCTGATGGACCTACAATCTCCCTTATCCCTACCTTCACAGCAAGAACTTTGCCTTAGAAGCCAGATTAACAGTGATAATTTTCAACACAATTGTATTTCTCCCAAAAGAGAAATTCCGAATTTTTTCAATTCAAAGAAAATCATTTTAAAAAAAAAAATTATCAAATAAAATCAGCTTGATCTTTCAAACATTCAAAAGATGTGCTGTTGCATTTATGTGAATTTACAGTCTTTTTTAAAACTGTGTCCATTAAATCAATTCATTCCTTTTTAAATTCACTAACCTCCAATGTCTTTGCTTTCTAAGTTCACTTACCTCTGTGTCCTAGCCTTGGTCCAGCTGTAACTCCCTCTTCTGGTTTACTGAGAATATCAGCATACTCCTGAAAAACAAACATGATGTCCTTGATTATTCTGGTTAAGTTCTAAATTACAGTTTGATCATTACATACATGATCTAATAACAAAAAAAAAATCTAGTATAGGATCAGTAGGGCCATCATTTTTACTGATAGTGGATTATATTTTCCAAAACATGGAGAAGTCCCCCCCCCCTCCCCCCCCTAAACAAGTTGAGTCCTGAAGTTTACATTTACTTTGCAGAAATTCTTTTTTTTTTTTGTTTGTTTGTTTGTAGAATACACAAAAGGCAATGATGGGAGAGTCAGGTCTGGTGTTCAGCCAATGTACTCTATCGAGCTCACGTCATCAGTCACATTGTTTGTCTGTAAACAGGTCACTAAGTAAATCTTCACAGTCTGCACTTGTTTCATTGTGACTCCCAGTTAAACCATAAAAAAAAAAGCAGGTTGTTCCTTTTCAAACGACCTTCCAAGTCATGAATTTTGGCATCACACTCATCCAGCTTTGCACATAAGTCACTGTTTATTTTCTTCATATATCTTGGTTCTGGTTATGTGGCTCGACCAGTTCATCCTTCAGCCTGGGTCTGCAATTCAGTGAAGAGACAGGTAGTCCTCACAAAAATCATAGAACTCCTTCATAAACTCTGGCATTTGTCTGCTCACTGGAAGATAAAATGCTTTCTCAGTCTGTCAGCTCCAATCTTGGAAGATGTAACTTTACAGAGCGAGGATCACCTGGGGTTTTTTTTTTTTTTTTTCAGATTAATCTTGTGAGAACCCCCTACACTTCTGAATCGTGTCTGCCTTTTGGTATCCTTGCTTGGATGAGGATCGGGTCCAGGGCTGCTCTGAATCTTTCCGCATTGAAGTAAATAGCTCCCCCACACTGCAAGAAACAGACAATGTGTCGATACCTGTGGCCAGCTTTCTCTGGATTCTTTTGAACATGGATGAAGCCAATGAAAATCAGCAAAAAAAAACAGTGACATACAGATCAAAACTGGATTCCTCCACACTGCATAGTACTTAGAGAATCAGTCTGAATGACTACGTCTGCAGCAATCAATACTTATTTAACAGAGCCTGTATGGTACATCTTCTAGTGATCAAGGTAGCTCACTTTCAGAGAGAGAGAGAGAGAGAGAAAGAGCATGCATCTGCTAGTACTTAAGAATATGATGCACAACAATATGTGTATATATGCACATATATATATATATATATATATATACACTCTTGCAGTTGCTTGACTTTTAGTTTTACTAAGTTTTTATTGTTCCCTACCTGAACGTATACGTTCACTTCAGTTCAGTTCAGTGGTTTATTTAATGTCTTTTCATCACCAGATGATAGCACACACTTCAAAACAAACAAACAAACAAACAAACAAACAACTCCACACTCAACTTATCATCCATGTTTGTACTTTCAAATCCACATCTGACATTGAAATTCAATTTGTTTTGTCTCAATGCATAAAGAACCTATAATCGATAAATACAAGTATGATTTCAATAAAGGTGATTATAGAAAGCTTAGTAACATTGTGAAAGATGCAGATTGGAGTGAGTTGGTCAATGTGGAGGTTGAGAGCGCTTAGGGTACGATAAAAGATGAGTTAAATGCTGGTGTTGAGGAATGTGTCCCAAAAGTTAAAGTTAGTAGTAATAAATGTTTGAAACCATATGGCTAGATAAAAAAGTATGAGAAAAATTCAAAAGAAGTATAATACATATAAATAATATTTGAGAACAAAAAAGGTTGAGATTATGATAGGTACGACATGAATGTGCCAAATTATTGAAGAAAAAACAAGAAAATAGTATGAGAAAAACATAGCTAAGGAGAGTAAAAAAGTAATAATTCAAAAACATTCTGGAAATATGTACATGAAAGGACAAAAGTTAATACAGGCATTAGCCCCTCAAAAACCAATGATGGAACAATAGTTGTTACAGATAAAGACAAGGCAGAGGTTTTGAAAAAATTCTAGCTAGTCTTTACAACAGAGGATATCAGTACATTTCCAGAATTAGTAGAAAATTCAAAGTCAGATGGTATATCATTATGTGATATCAGAGTTACTCCGACTGCTGCTGTGGAAAAAAATTACAGGAACTAAACCTGAATAAAGCTAAAGGACCTGATTCGATATCTCCTAGAATACTAAAGGAAGTGAGCAAAGAACTTGCAAAGCCACTTTGTATATTATTTAATAAGTCCTTAGAATCAGGTCAGTTACCAAAAGATTGGAAAACAGCGGATGTTTAAGCTGTGTTTAAGAAAGGAAATAGGGGTGATGCTGGGATCCATAGACCTGCAAGTTTAACTTGTATTGTTTGTGAAGTACTGGAATCACTAGCAAGAGACTGTATTATTTCTCACTTTGAAAGTAATAAACTTTACGCACAACGTCAACATGGATTTAGAGGGAAAAAGATCCTGTGTAACCCAGATATTAGAAGTTATGAAGGATTTCACCAATAGGATGGATGGTGGGGACCCCTTTGATATCGTGTATTTGAATCGTAGAAAAGCTTTTGATTCTGTACCTCAGGAAAGACTGCTCATAAAATTAGCATCTTATGGCATTATAGGAACACTTAAATGGATTCAAATTTTTTTATATATGATCAAAAGCAGACAGTAGGAGTAGGAAATGCTGAATCACAAGAAACAAAAGTAAAAAGTGGAATCCCACAGGGTAGTGTTTTGGGTCCAATCCTGTTTACAGTATTTATTAATGACTTACCTGATTTGCTATGCTGTACCTACAAAATTTTGCTGACGATACAAAACTATATGACAGGGTTGCCAGTGGTAATTTAATTCAACAGAACTTGGTAATACTACAAAACTGGTCAGACACTTGGAATTCAAATCTTAATGTTTCAAAATGTCACGCAATGCATGTTGGTAAGAAGAATAGTAGACATGTGTATTTCATGAAAATTGGAAATGATGTACAGAAAATTAGTGTGTGTGAAAATGAAAAAGATTTGGGGGTTACATTTGACAGTGAACTTTCCCTTCAGTGAAAAAATATTTCTTTCTTAAACCAGCTTAAACATCCGCTGTTTTCCTAAGAGCAAGAAATCAGTCTAAATGGGCTACAGATAAGTCTGTGAAAGAAAAAGAAAGAAAATTAGCCAGTAATGTTAAAAAAAACCCTAAAACATTCTTCAATTATGTTAATTCAAAGACTAAACCTAAGGAACCTATAACATGTAGAGAATATTCCTGATTTTTAAAAAAAAAATGCAGATATAAAACTATTTTCTGATTCTGTTTCTGAAAAGAATTTGAAAGAAAGACTGTCCAAGCTAAATATTAACAAAGCTGATGGACCCGACAAAATCCATCCAAGAGTGTTAAAGGAACTGAGTGATGTTTTGGCTTTTCCTTTAAAAGTACTATTTGATAAGACACTACAGTGTGGTAAGTTACCTATAGAATTGAGAAGGTAGCTGAGGTAAAACCATTTTTTTGTCAAAAAGCATTTTCAAAAATGCCCAGGTAACTACAGACCAGTAAGTTAGACTTCAGTAGTATGCAAAGTTTTTGAGAGTATACTCAGAGATTTGCAAACTTGTCATCTGACGGATAATGGTTTGCTCTCAGACGGTCAGTATGGTTTTACCACTGGAAGATCCTGTGTTTCACAGCTGCTTTCCACCTTAAATGATTGGATGGTAAAGCTGGATGACAATGTACCAGTTGATGCTGTTTATTTAGACTTGTAGAAAGCTTTTGATACTGTACCACATAAAAGACTAATATAGTAATAACTAAACTTGAAGGCCATGGAATAGATAGAGACATACTCTCATGGATTACTGATTTTCTAAGCAATAGACAACAATACGTTAAAGTTAGGAATCAGTTTTCTGATCTTCGGAAAGTTACTAGTGGGGTCCCCCAAGGTAGTGTCCTGGGACCCACCCTGTTATTTACTACATACATGATATGCCTGATGTTGTTAGTAGTCTGGTCAAAATCTTTGTTGATGGTACAAAAGTTTACTCCCCCATAGCTCTAGACAGTTGATAATTCCACTGAATTACAGAAGAGTATTGATGAACTTGTGGCAAGGACAAATGTCTGGAAGATTAAATTTAACAATATCAAGTGTAAAGTTCTTCATGCAGGTAACAATAATCCTAGGTATGATTATTATATGTGTATTGCTTGAAGAGACTATTGCTGAAAAAGACCTAGGAGTGATAATAGCCCCTGATTTATCATTTGATAAACACGTTAATGACACCATTAAAAGAGCTAATAGACTAGCAGGGATGATTATAGGCAATATTCAGTGCAAAGATAGTGAAGTAATGGTTCCATTATTTAAAACACTAGTCAGACCGGTTATTGAATATGGCAATGCTGTATGTACAAAAAAATTGTGAAAAAAAACACAGTAATCTCATCAAAGATATTCAGAGAAGATTTACAAAAAAGATCAGTGGTTTGCAGAAGTATTCAAATAAACAAAGATTTCAGTTTTTTTTTTTAAGATTACCAAGTTTGGAATACAGGCGCCTACGTGCAACATGATTGAAACTTACAAACTTACACATGGATTTCATGACATTAAAATCAATAGCACACTATTTCAGTTGAACACAGAGTCTACAACTACTGAGCACCTGTTCAAAACTAACCAAAAAAAATTACTAAAACTTCAAAAACAGCAATCTTTTGCACTAACAGAATGGTTGATACTTGGAATAACTTGCAAGTCAATGTTGTTGGAGCAGAAACTGTAACACTTTCAAAAACTGTCTTGATAAACACTGGATACACCTTACGTTTTTCAAACAAATATTGACTTGCATTTTTAAAAACCACGCATGTGTTTTATAAAAGTGCGAAAATAAGACAAAAATATTTCTTGCTAAAACCATACAATTATCCACACTGAGCAGGCTAAAGGCTAAAAATGCCTAATATGCCACCAATATGATATGATATTCTTGCCACCCCAGTGGCCATGCTGTTCAGAAAATCCTTAAACGAAGGAAAAATCCCAGAAGACTGGCAGCTAGCACGAGTCATACCTATCTTCAAGAAAGGCGCAAAATGCTAGCTAATAACTTCAGGTTATTAATTAGCCTTACATGCATCCTCTGCAAAATAATGGAAAAATTATTAGTAAGAGAGCAACTTGTCAAACACCTAGAAGAAAACAACATTGTCAGTGAGAAACAACATGGATATGTAAAGGGGAAGTCATGCATCACCCAGCTGCTTGATGTTATGGATACATGGTCTAAGGTCTTAGATGATGGAGGTTCAGTTATATTGTTACATGGACTTCAGAAAGCGTTTGACAGCGTTCCACACACATGACTTGTTTCGAAAGTTCAAGCTCACGGTATCAAAGGGAAGATATTTGTTTGGATACAGACTTTCCTAAACAACAGGCATCAGCAGGTTGTCTCACAAGATGCCAGTGTCTTGAGTAGGATTCCCAGGCGAGTGTTTTGGTTTGTTTGTATGTATATCAGCGATCTACCGAATCACATTCAAAACACTGTACACCTTTTTGCAGATGACACTAAGGTTTTCACAAGAAGTGACAATGAAAGACCTACACATGCCTTACAGGAAGACCTAAACAGATTACAAAATTGGTCAAGACAATGGCTATTGAAATTCCACCCTGAAAAATGCCATGTTCTAAAACTGGGGAACAAGAATCAGATGCTGTGTACTACATGACTGAGGTAAACATCAAGGGTGAGAGTACCACAACTATCTGAAAGCGATGTTGTGAGAAGGACCTTGGTGTCTACACTGATAACAAAATTGAATTTCAGAGAGCATGTGGCCAAGGCAACCGCTAAAGCGAATAGAGTAGTTGGTATTATCTGGCGCTCCTTTGACTTCCTCACCAAAGACACTACTGTACAAGTCTCTGGTACGACCAGTACTAGAGTACGGGACATTCTGTCTGGCAACCCTACCACAAAAAACACCGTGCCAGGATGTAGGGGATGTTCACCGCAGAGCAACCAAACTTTTAGCATTTCTTAAAGATGAACCATACCCGAGCGTCTCTCTACTCTTTAACTTCCAAGCCTGGAGCACAGAAGAAAAAGGGATAACATGATCGACTGTACAAGTTTATACATGGTATTTACTGGAGTGACAGACCACAGTTTTGAATTTTTCACCAACAACAGGACAGCAGAAGACACTTACTCAGCCCAAAGTTCATCACAGACTGAATATCAGGGGAAATTACTTCTCTCTTCGAGTGAATGATGTTTGGAATGGTCTTCCTGACTCTGTAGTAACAGCCCCTACAGTCAGCATCTTCAAATCACGACTAGACACCCATTGGAAGGAACTGCTGACAAAATATAATCCAGAATGTTTGTCGACCTAGATAGACTCAGTCTGTGACTCCTCCTTCCATGCATGCTGAGTTTCTTTTTGACCCAGATAGTGTCTATTTGAGCGGTGAACAGGCCTCTTATGGCCTAAAACACCAAAAATTTCAAGTCCAAGATATGATATGTAACATCTTAGCTTTCTTATATACAGGAATATCAACGACTGCCCCAAAAAGGTTAAAGACGACTGCTACAAAACACTGGTTAGACCAGTACTGGAGTACGGTTGCGCGCAGTCTGGGATCCTTACCATCGAAAGACATTGATAACCTTCGAAAAGATTCAGAAGAGAGCAGCACTGTTTGTAACTGGGAACCATATTAGAGAGAAGGGGAATACTAGGAAGAACATGAGGGAATTAGAATGGAAACCCTTTGAAGAGAGAAGAGCTTTTATCAAACTTAATATCTTCTTCAAAGGCAGAGCCAAACTAGTTGATATACCAATGGAACAACTAGTATTGAATACAAGTAGCACCAGGAGTGGCGGTCAATCTTATACCATACCTGCATCAAATATTGACAGCCACCTACATTCATTTTATCCTAGTTCTGTACGGTTGTGTAACTCACTGCCGGGTGCAATCAAGATTGCCACAAATGCAGTCTCATTTAAGAATCAAATTGATACAACAGTCTTGAGATCTGCATATTGACTGATTTTTCTATTTTAACTAGCCCAGTTATTTTATGGTTACCTGGGCCTGAATCTGGCCACTGCTTTTAACTTTTTGAATATCGTATGCAACTCCTTGCTGTCAAATTTTGCTCCAGTGGCCAACATGCTGAGTTGCACTTCATTTCATTTTATCTAGTTTTTAACATGCGCGCTGCTGACCTACTCGTTTTTTGAGTGAACCAGTCTTTTATGAAGAAGAAGGGAAATTTATACCTTTGCGGTAAACGAAATTGTTGATCTTTATGAAAATTTTGCAGCGTGTGACTGCGATATAACTATGGCAATTTCAGCAACATATGAACCATAATTATAAGGCAGTAGTGACATTCAAAGTTATTTATCTCATATACCTTTAGTAAACGCCGTTCTACCCCTGGATGTAAATAAGTATTCATGCTTTGGCCACTACACTCTTCAAATAAAACTCGTTCGTTCGCTCTTTTTAAATTTTCGGTTCCTTCTTCGGTTTTACAGGATACTGCTGTATTAAACACAGATGCATGGATCTTCAAAAGTAAGCAGAATGTGCCTGTTGCACTTTACTAAGACTACTAAGAGTGTAACGATAACAAGTCAAAATTAAGCACGTGCGTTCTACATTGTTTCCCTTTCCGGGTTTCTGGCGACATCATTCAAGGGAAATAACTCTAAATGTTAAATGCAAGTCGTCTGCAAAAATGGCTGCTAAAAGTTGATAACGTAAACAAACCGGTGATATTGACTTAGTTTTATGCCTTCACTGATTGAAATGCCATGAATTTTAAGTGAGTGTTTTTCTTTTATTAGCAGTTGTACTCTTGTATATCAGTGATTTTCAGCAAGAGAAGTTTACAAGTTACCTACGTGTGTAAAATTACGTTGTCAGAACATAATGATCATCATGATGGGGGTTTTTCCCTTCGGATTTTCAAACATGTTGATCACCGCTGACTGAAAACAGGAATCCATGTTTGTAAGGAAATAATCCTTTGACTTTCCATGCGTTTTATTTTAGTTGACAGTTAAATTTTTAGTTTACCAGGTGAAGATGACATTTTTTTTTTTCGATTTGCGATTCAAGTGCATGTATGGGCCTGTCATGAAAGGTAATTTATTATCTCCCTTTATTGGGGATTCGCGTAATATAGAGCAAGTATATAGAGCTTTAGATTTTTAAAAAATCTTTATGGGACACATCCCATAGCAGATTAAAGCGAGAAGACAAGAAACAAAACACATAGGACAAACTGAAGTTAGTGCAATGGAGCGCTCATGCAATTTTAGCCAATCATTTACAGCAAGCACCATGAATTTGCTCTGAGAGAACACTGCTTAGTCTTTTAAAACTGTGTGTATGTGTTCATGCATGCATGCCTCTGTGTGTATGTGTGTGTGTGTGTGTGTGTGTGTGTGTGTGGGATTACGTCACTACTGGCTAGATCATGGAGATTGTTGTTTGCTGATTGTGATGTGATGTGATTGTGTGTGTGTGTGTGTGTGTGCGCGCGCTGTGATGTGATGTGATTGTGTGTGTGTGTGTGTGTGTGTGTGTGTGTGTGTGTGTGTGTGTGTGTGTGTGTGCGTGTGTGTACACAGGTCTGCAAGTTTAGAAATGGATAGGGTGGGGGTTGGAAAGAATCTTGTGTACTTTAGTTTAATGTACTTCGACTGATGATGTGATACTCATCTCATTTTCTTCCACTTAGCAAACATTACTTTCAAGTGATTCAAAACTTAGAACAGCTTTTTTTTTTTCAAACCAATGTGCTTGTTTCTCCAGATTTTGCAGTTCTTTGAAAGGTGAACAGCATCACAATACTTAAAAAGACAGGAAATGATACTGCTTATGTAAAAAATCAACATTTTTTGCCCATTACCAATTTGTCAGGCTGGTACATGACATGGAGGACAGTATGACTATATTGTTAACAATGATAATAAAAACTGATGTTATATGAACATAGTAGACTATTGTGGATGTACAGAATTCTCTGGATGGGAATACAGCCCAGGTCTGTGCTGCTTACATAGTAAACACACTCATACACATCACTTCTATTCCCCATCCACCCCACACACCATTCAAATGTTACTTGCATATATATATATATATATATATATATATATATATATATATATATATATATATATATATATTTGTAAAGATTTACACATGCTCTCATTGGAGAAAATCATACATTGACTGATCTTCAAACACAGACATACAGTAAAACCGCAGACACACAGAGTGATAAAAACATCAACATTTCATGTTTTCCACATCCTGTTAGTATTAGAAAAAGGCAAGCAGACAGTGACTCTTTCAGAATGTGCCTACTAATACTCTCTTTTACTTAGTCCTCCCCCAACCCCAACCCCCCACCCCCCTTTCTTTTCTTTTTATGATTTCCACCCCACACCCCCATCCACACCCCTTCTTCTCCAATGGTGAACAAAAAATTAAATAATTGTTTCCAGCAGAGGCCAGGGTTCTTCCATGTTCCCTTCAATTTTTGTTGTTGCTATTGTTGTTTGTATGTTTTGTTTGTTGTTACAACTATTACCACAAGTTTGCCCAAACATTTTTAGTTTACAGTAAAACAATACAGCTCATCATATATTGACACATGAGAATACAACACAATGAGTCTTTTTGTAAAATGATTTACTGATCGATTTTCTTTTATACTTACTTTTTGCTTGTCTTGTCTTTAAATAGTTTTATTCCCATTATTTCCCCTCACTGTCGCCTGTCACATAAGAAAGAGAGAGAGAGAGAGAGAGAGAGACAGACAGACAGACAGACAGACAGACAGAGACAGAGAGAGAGAGAGAGACAGACAGACAGACAGACAGAGACAGAGACAAAGAGAGAGAGTTTTCAGTAACTACTTCTCTTCAGTCAGAACCTGCATAGCTTAGCTAAAAGGTTTTCTAGTGTTTCACCCAGTTCCCACATATACATCAGTAAAGAAAATCTGCATTGCTCATCAGAGGGCTTTCCAATGTCCCACTCAGTTCCGACATCTTCTAGTAAAAGAAATCTGCACAGTTTATCTATGGGGTTTCCAGTGTTCCTGCCAGATCCAACATAACCAGCCAAAAATGTACGTCGCTGACCTATGGAGTTTCTGGTGTTCCTATGAGTTCCATCATCATAAGCCAAAAATCTGCAGAATTTGTCCATGGGGTTTCCATTTTCCTGCCAGTTCCCCATCATAAGCCAAAAATCTGTGTGGCATTTCTGTTGGGGTTTTTTGGAGTTCCTGTGAGTTCTGCCATCAGAAGCTAAAATCCTGCATAGCACATCTGAGGGATTTTTAGTGTACCGCGCAGTTCTGACATCATCAGTCAAAAATCCATGCAGTTGAATTGTTTCGTGTCTCAGGCAGTTCCCATCTCATAAATCAAACAACTGTTTATCTTAGGGAGTTTCCATGTCTATCTCAGTACCAGCAGAACAAAAAAAAAAAAAAAAAAAAAAAAAAAAAAAAAAAAAAATTTAAAAACTGCTTTTCTAAGGGATTTCTGTTGTCTACCTCAGTTCCCTCCTCATCAGTCAGATATCTTCTGTGGAATGTCCACATCCGGGAGGTTTCCATGTACCACTCAGTTCCAATATCAGTATCAATACCCCCTTATCTGAAGAGGTTTCCGGTGCCCCGTTTTAGTTCCTACATCGTCCATCATGAGCTTAAAATCTGCTTGGCATATTAACCTACCGTAAAGGGTTTCTTGCACCTTATTCTTCACTTTCTACCTTGCTAGGCCCTTGCCCCTATTCCTTTCCTGTGCTCAGCCAGAATTGGATCCTTTTCCCAGATCTTGCAGAGGAGACCGCATAGCATGTTGACAGCTGTCCCTACATCAGCTTGAATGGTTTCAGCTAAAATCTCCTCCAATTCTGCTGGTTTCCCTTGTTCAGAGACATGATCTTTTTCTTTTTTAATGCCTGACTTTGTTGGTTTTCCAAAGCTGTTTGGTGATATTGTCTCTGCTGTGGAATGTCTGGTGATGCTGTGGGGGTCTGTTGATTCTGTAGCACCATTTAGTGTTCTACCCAACCCGATCCCGCCCAACTGTTCAGCTGTTCCTCTTGTTTTAAGTGGGGTTCCCTGTCACTGTTAGCATGTCCTTTGCTGGTTTGTTGGTCTGCGTAGAAGTTGTCTGCCAGTTTCTGTGTCACCATGTAACCATCTGGTTGTCATGTCCTTGTCCAACAGATCTCTTGGCTTGTTCAGCCAGGCTAGCAGAGTGGTCCCTCTTGTCCTTTTAACATTTTTTAAAAAACTTCTTTGTTGACAGTATTGAGTTTTTGCGGTACCTTATTCAGTACCTACATAATCAGATGAAATGGGTGCCTGCGGTGTTTCTGGTATCCAGTCAGTGCCTCCATTATCAGATGATCAGCTGCATGATTTGTAGTTGGAGTTCCATTGTCCCAGGTCTCATGTCTTTGAGTAATGAGGTCTTTAAGGGTTCATGTGACCCAGTTAAAACTTACATCATCAGGTAACAATCTGCATGGATAATCTGCAATGATCTGCACAGCTTACCTGTTCAGTTTGTCATGTGACAATCAGTATCTACATCATGGGGTAAGAGTGAGCGTGTACAGCTTACCTGCTGGGTTTTAAGTTGGCAGTGCTTTACTATCACACTCTTAAGAACATCACAACACTGATCGAGACTTAAATTAAGAATAAACCACGCGTAAAGCATGCACCCACATACATATACACACCACGCAAACATGCATGGATGCACGCATACACTCACACACGCATGCACACACACAAACATGTGTACGTATATATATACACACACACACACACACACACACACACACACACACACACACACACACACACACACACACACCGAGAAAGTGGGAGCGGGGGAGAGAGAGTCCAATGGACAATAAATTATCGGTAGACATATCCCTCTCAGTATCCTATCCTCCAAAATTCATAGTGATACCTATGTCACAGAGAGAGACCACCAAATAATGTGAGACAGATGAAAGGAGTGAATAGAAGTGTGTCACCAAGATCACTGTCTCATGATTATTAATTTCACACAGAAGAGCAATCTGAGAGGGGAGAGAGGTAGTCTATCGCTTACTGGGCCGCAAACTCCTGTCAATACTTGCCTTCTAAATAGTTAGCTGTATATTAACTTCATATTAACATTCAAGCAAGCATATATAGATAGATAGATAAAATCTGCACACACACACTGACTGACTGACTGAAACCATTTACTGTCAGATTAACATAGTGTTGTACTGACAACACACACACACACACACACACACACACACACACACACACACACACACACACACACACACACACACCTGTACAAAATCATGCACATATTGCTTACTTGCTGCTTCCTATCTTTCTTGAGCTAGTGCTTCCCAGTTATAATGGAGTTGTATATAATGCACAACAAACAGAACAAACAAAGAGGTTCAAGTGTACTAACATTTTAGGATTCATCAAATGAGGATGACTGTCCAACACTCCACAAGGAAGATGCAGCTGAAGTGAAATCGCGGAAATATGAGAAGGCACCAAGCACCAACAACACCCGCGCAAAGTTATTGACAAACAGCGAAGAGGCAATAGCTGATATCCTAACTGCCACCTGCAACAAAATCTGCCACACTGGTGAGTGGCCCATGCCATGGAATCGTCACCCATCTCCAAAAAGGAAATCTCCAATACTGCCAGAACTGCCGCACTGTTAGTTTGACCAGCCAGGCTTAGAAGTAAAACTCAAAATCACTCGCAACAGATTATGACAGCCGCAAGCAGGTACTGTCTTTGCTGAAGATCAGGGTGGATTCAGCAAAGGTAGAAATACCATCAAACAGATTTTTTACTGTGTGTACTCTATTTGCAGAAAGCATCTCCAACACGAGAGAGAGAGTTTTTTCCATGTCTTCATAGACTTCAAGAAGACATTTGGTGGTGTCTTGCAGGGGGTGCTATGTGCCACAGTGAAGAAACTGAACATCGGGCAAAAGCTTATAAACATCATGCAACTGCTGTGTTCAGTCAGGGGTACTGTTAGAAAATATTTCCATAATTCAGTTAGAGTTTGTCAGGGCTGTGTTCTTTCTACAACACTGTTCAACACATTCCTGGAACGCATGATGGCTGATGCTCTGGAAGACCATATCAGCACACAGTCATTATAGGAGGAAGAACCATTACAAACCTTCGATTTGCTGAAGACATTTATAGCCAGGCAGGCAGCAAACAAGAACTCACCAAACATGTGCAAGTCTACAACAAGATGGAGCATGGAAATCAGCAATGAGAAGACCAAGCGAATGGGCCAGCACAAGACCTTCATCACTACTGATTTTACTGTCCGTCAGTAGAAGCTAGAAGCTGTTAAAAAAATTCTTTTACCTGGCATCCATCGTTAGCCGTGAGGGGACCAGACCAGAAATCCTCTCAAGGGCAACAAAGACGTTACTGGCACTGTCCAGACCAAAACCTATATGGAAGGAAATCTTCATGAAACACAAGATCAGGCTCCTGCGTGCAGCAGTAAAGTCCATCTTCCCGCGTACATGCAAGTATAGACTCTCATAACGGATCGGAAAGAAGAATCCAAACCATAGAAATCAGATTCTACAGCAAGAAACAAAACATTAGAGATACTGATCATATCACCAATTAACAACTTCACCAGATCCAAACCATAGAAATCAGATTCTACAGCAAGAAACAAAACATTTTTTGCATACGTTGATTACAAATCAAAAGGTCTTTGACAGATAGAGATCGGGGGGGGGGGGCAGGTTTTTGGTCATTTTTGCATACGGTTGGTTATTGCCATATACACAAAAATCCAAACAAAACCATGTGACAGGTCTGCTGACCTCAACTTCAACAGACTGCATTGGGGGGGTCATTTTTGCATACGTTGGTATTGCCATATAACAAAATCCAAAATAAAACTGTGGACAGAGGGGGACAGAGGGGGGGGGGGGGGGGGGGGGGGGGGGGGGGGCGATGGACTAACAATACTGCAAAATGGGCGAGAAAAATATTTTACAGAGACCCAAGCCAAGTCACACTCCCAAAAGAACTGCTGTCAAACACACCTATCCCCTGCTCAGATTTGAAACCCAAAATTAACGATTATGTAAAAGACCTCTGGCAGGAGGATTGGAATACACAGACGGATAACAAACTCTTTCAGATCCGTCCAAACCTAAAGGAGTTCCTCCCATCTTCGTCTGGTGGTCGTAAAGAAGAAACAGTTCTGTGCCGGCTGCACACCGGCCATTCGTATTTTACCCCCATTCCTACCTTTTAAAGAGTGAAGAAGCTCCTTGGTGCATTCCGTGTCATGTGCCCACTCACAATGAAACATATTCTTTTAGAGTGTTGGGATTTGCACGATGTGAGACACAAACATTTTACAGCAGATTCCATGAAAACCTTGTTCAGAGATGTTCCGCCTGACGATCTTTGAGTTCTTGAAAGAGGTTAACATTTTTCATCGGATCTGAGATTTTACAGTGGAAAGATTTTTAACAAAGTTTTGGATGAGATTTTAGACGATGTCTTTTAATCTCTCTCTCTCTCTCTCCCCCGTGTGTGTGTGTGTGTGTGTGTGTGTGTGTGTGTGCTAACTAAACTAAAAATGACAGTAATCAAGAAAAGTCGAGTTAGGGGGTGGGGCGGGAGGAGAAGGGGCAGAGGGGAGGTGTATATGAGTGTGTGTGGGGTGTGTGTGGGGGGGGGGGGGGGGGGGAGAGGGGGGGGGGGGGGGGGGGGGGGGGGGGGGGGCGAAGGGGGACACGCTACGGGTGAGATCCCCTTTGTTACTAGTTTCAAATGAAGCCGGGAGAGGGGAGCACGAAACGATTGTGTCTGGTTAAGTCCCACCCCAAATACGTGACTCGCACACTAAGTCAGTCAGAACAGGACGATGCAGGATGCATATTAATCACACGCACACAAATACATCTGAAGAAGCCGTTCATACCTTAGGTCCCAAGGTAGGTCTTCCATCACATGCACCACAGTGGCATACCAGTTAAAGAGGAGTGAGGGGGTGGTGGAGGAGGCGGGGGAGGGGTGGGGGTGGGTGTGGGTAAGCATGGTATTACGGCTGTGGTGTTACGGAAAGTACTTCATGTGGTCATTCCTGAAGGGTTGGAATGTGTTTATGCTTTTACATCTTGCTGAAAGAAAGGGAGCCTAGGCACAGCACGATGATACATACGTGACAGTTGCGTACTGGAGGTCACCCTGAGCGTTGGATGCCGTATTGACTGTTCGTGAGAACGGTAATGGTAATGTTGCTGACAGCCTGGCTGACCGCAAAGGGCCACATCAGGGTGGAAATTTGTTCGTGAGAGCATCGTGTTCGTTGTCAAATGTTGCAAGATCGAATGGTGCTAGCACGCAACGAAGAAGAAAAAGATAGAGATCATTTTCACTGCCCATCTTACGGTGTTTGTCGTTCTGTTGGTGTTACTTACTTAGGCCCATTGCTCTTGCCAGACCATAGGCCATCAACAACTGCACGCCAACGACCACGGTCCTGGGCAATCTTTTCTAATTCGCCCCAGTGGTTTAGTGTAAAATAAGATAGCCCCGCTTACTCTATTCTCCTGAGGTGGTTATTCCCGTGCGCCAAGTGATTGTGGGTGGGTGTGGACCATAAACCTGAATGTAACAAAGATCGCCTTATGATATATATATATATGTGTGTGTGTGTGTGTGTGTGTGTGTGTGTGTGTGTGTGTGTGTGTACTGTCTAAACCTTATCAATTGAACTGAATTTTGGCATGTGTAAAAACGCATGGTGTGATCAGATTATTGTGTTTTTTTTTTTTAAGAGTTCATCTCTCTCTCTCTCTCTCTCTCTCTCTCTCTCTCTCTCTCTCTCTCTCTCTCTCTCTCTCTCTCTCTAACACACACACACACACACACACACACACACACACACACACACACACACACACACACACATTCACATACACACGCGCGTGCGCGCATGCGCTTCTTTTCGTCAAGTGTCAAAAAGGATATGGTTGCAGAAAACACTGAGAACGCTGTGGCATGACAAGGGAACATACAATGCTGTTGGATTTGAAGAAATAGGCTTTAGTATTTTGGCAGAAAAGGGGAGGTGGTGGGGTGGGAAAAATCTTTCCTTTCTGTCATAAATGAAAATCCAGGATTTAACCTATGCTAAAAGAAATTCAAGTCCTTGAAGAGAAAAAACAAACAAACAAACAAACAAAACGACAGAATCGAAGATATGGCCGTGTCTTAGCTATAGATAATTGAAAGCACAGTCTCAGAAAATTTCTCTGTCATTAATTGGGTAACATGGACTTGTATATCAGAAATAAATTTAACGAGAAATCATGTGCACTTTTTTTTTTTTAATCCGCCCTGTCATCATATATCTTGGCATGGTATAAATGCGGCTTTTTGCCTGCTCTATAGAACAAGTCTTCTATTATTATTATCATCATTATCATTATTATCATTGTTGTTGTTTTTGTTGTTATAATCATTATGATTGTAAATTGTATTAGGATACGCAGCACCTGACTTCTGTTTGACTATTTCCAGTTCTGAAATCAGTCTGGAAGCAGTATTCTTCCCGTGGCTTTCTGTGTGAATGTTCAAATTGTTAGGTGGTTTTACTGTAACAATACAGGCTGGCACTGATTTCCAAACATTTATAACTCTGTTGATTTTTTTTCAATGTGCAGGTGACTAAGGCTAACTTTGACAAAAGGTCGATGCATATGTCATAGAATGAGCTCAGGTTGTTCATGTGCATGAAGTAAACAGATTGCTAGTTGTTTTGACATCATAATGATCGTGCAGAACTTTCAAACTCTGTATCATATCACATCTTGCTTGCTCTTCAATAACAAGGTAGTGCGGTTTTAAATATTTCAATCGTTCTCTCGTAATTCAAGTGATTTAAACCAATAACTTGTTTTTCATGTACATATTTTCTGCACATTTTCTACTTGGGTTGTATGCGTCCTCAGAATAAGGGACTACGCCACATTACCGCAGTCCAAGACTGTTTTTTACTAGGGATTTAAACATTAGAAGGATATTTATAGAGCGCTTTACCTAGCAAGAGCCCAAAGCGCATATTACAGAAAATCATGATAAAATTATAATTCTAATTCAAAGCGCATGCGTACACACTCACACGAACGCGCACACACGCACGCACACCACACACACACACACACACACACACACACACACACACACACACACACACACACACACACACACACACACACACCACACACCACCACCACCACACCACCACACAAAAAAAAAAAAAAAAAAACCCAAAAAAAACAAAACCTCACACACGCAGACAGACACACGAGCGCGTTCAACACCAGCAAACACGCGCACAGTGGTAAGTGGAAATCGTTAATCAGTCCGAGG
>JADBJO010000046.1:292500-332500 GCA_016801955.1 Conus betulinus | reverse complement strand
CCTGCTACTTTCAGATTTGGGTCCTCGTCAATCTCACAGTTTGTGTACCACTTGTTATTTGGGTCCCCGTCAGTCTCACAGTTTTTACTACTTGGGATTGGGGTCCTCGTCAATCTCACCTGATTGTGAACTGTCAGGGTGGGGAGAAGAAAGGTGCCCGGAGAAAGCCCTAGCTGGCAAGAGGTGGGGGGAACAGACTTGTCGAGTTTGTTGTTTATTAGCTCCCAGAACAGAGCCCAGGGTGGAAGGAGTCAACGGTTTCAGTGGATCCAGGGGCCGTTAAGCCGTGAAAGAGTGGCAGTGAACAGAATTTATGTACTCCCTTCGCCTTGGGACGGGTGTAGTGTTCGGTTTGTTGCAAAGAAGGGCGGACGGGGCAACTGTTGCAGCCAAATACTTCTGTGGTTTCACGGATGTGTCTGCTTTGGCGAGAACGGACGTAATTGATGACTAGCCTTCTGGATTCAATAACAGGTAAAAAGGAAGGTTCTCCTCTCAGTGAATGTCCCAGCTAGAAAAGTCTCTCTCTCTCTCTCTCTCTCTCTCTCTCTCTCTCTCTCTCTCGTCTCTCTCTCTCTCTCTGTCTCTCTCTCTCTCTCTCTCAAAGCAAACAAACAAGCAAGCAAAAAAAAAAAAAAAAAAAAAAAAAAACCCCTGCTGTGACCATAATAGCTTTCATTCAGTTCTCTACCACTTGCATCTGGTTTGATACACATGGTGAAAAAAGCCACGCTGATTGAAAACATTAATGCTTTTTTTTTTTTTAAATGTTATGGAATGTGTCGACAGACAAGGCTGTCCTGACTTTAAATGAAGTCTAAGTAGCTCATCTTTAATCTGTTTTTTTTTTTCTTCAGTTCACCATACACTGATTTTTTCTTAGTCGTACTGAAATACCAAATGTATCAAATGAGTTGGCTTCGTCGGAAGAAATACCATGTCATCAAAAATGTGATATAGACTGGGCTTCTGCTCTGCTTGTTCAGTGTGTCTAACACGGGCTGGGCAGAGGTGACGTCAGCACGCACTGCACGCAGTGACCCCACTTTTGGTTTTAACAGACTGAAATGCTTCACCCCACCTTGCCCTTTTAGGGCTGTTTACGTTTGCAGTGTCCACCGCAAGGCGAGTGCCAGCGTCATAGATGTACTGTTCGCGCGGGTCAGGAAACGTGAGGACCTTGTCTGCTGTGATGGCGATTTGCAACACAGGCGGTGTCTGCCTGTCCACCATACAGCGCTACCTAGAGTCGTGACGTCCTCCGACTGATTCTGTACTGTGGCATGCTCGGTGACTGAATAGACGAATCCAATGAGGGCGCTCGATCACTGTCGCAGAAACGACTGGCGTCTTGGTGGTCGGTTCATGCTCATGCATTTTGATACATTGGAACTCCACCTACACCCTAACTTGGTCTGATTTTTTTTTTTAATTTATTTTGCAGTCTTGGTAAAATTAGACCTGAAAAAAAAGAGAGAGAGAGCGTTCGCATGTGTGTGTGTGTGTGTGTGTGTGTGTGTGTGTGTGTGTGTGTGTGTGTGTGTGTGTGTGTGTGAGCGTGGGTGTGTGAACGTGGGTGCATGCGTGCGTGCCTCTTTGTGTATGCGTTCGTGCGTGTGTGCGTATGCATGAGTGTGTGTGTGTGTGTGTGTGTGTGTGTGTGTGTGTGTGTGTGTGATCGTGTGGGGGGTTTATTTGACAAACAGCCGATTGCAGTCGGTCTTTACGTCCTAATGCGAATGTTTGCGTCGTTTTTGAGGAGATGTAAGAGAAAGGGAAAGGGCGGAAGAAAGGGGGGGGGTTAAAAAAAAAAAATTTTTAAGTCAGGAAACGACTAGATAGTGACAGGCTAAATCAAATTATGTGAAGGCTGCATCAGACTGAATCAGAATATATTTTAACTTCAGGACCGGAACTTTTTTTCGCTGTGTGATTTCTAGTTTCCATGTCATGCTTTGAACACATGCTGCTTCTGCAGTATTGACGTTAGTATGTTATCTAAACAAAACAGATAAACTAAAACATATAAAGCGTCTGCGGACGACAAGGAGAGGTGGGGTGTGTGGAGGGTGGGGAGGGGCGCTTATATGTGTGCGAGCGTGAAAGAGAGCGGGAGTGAAGTGACTTTATTACATCGGATGTGTGGGATAGCGCGTAATTGGATGTCTGTATACGTGGGCGAATATGTACGTGTATGTTTAGCCCGCGCCAATGTGCTTGCAGGGTAGCTTGCTTAGTTCTAAGTTTGTGTGTATTCGTTAACAGCAGAAACAACAACAAGAAGTAAAGTCATGAGAAGCGACAAGTCATCGACAATACGCCAAAATTCGCAACCTCTGACAACCCGTGCAACACAAATCCCCGACTTTATTTGTGGGACGATTGCCAAGTTGTTGATTCAGCTGATGCATGGGAACGTTCCAGCCTTGGTGGGCATAAGATTTGTGTATGTGGAGAGAGAGACAGAGAGAGAGAGAGAGAGAGAGAGAGAGGGGAGACAGACAGAGAAAGTAAACTGGTATGGGGGTTACTTGCTTTATATGCCCACTTTGTTCTACAAACTTGTAATTTTCTCCATGGAACAGTACTCACCATTGTTTCAGTACTTTATTCTAGAAACTTGTAATTTTCCTCCATGGAACAGTACTCACCATTGTTTCAGTACTTTATTCTAGAAACTTGTAATTTTCTCCATGGAACAGTACTCACCATTGTTTCATTAAAATTCATTCTGTGTTTTGTTGTTATTAGTTTCTTTGCGTTTCGTCTGATGTTGCACCCCCTGACATTAATTACCAGAAAAGAGTAATTATGAGGGGCGAAAACAGTAACTATAACTTCAATGTTAGTTTCCTCAACGAGTTGTCGTTGCGTGCGGACTATCCATATATGCTACACCACTTCTGCTACGTTTCAAGATTACACTGCGTAGGATTTACAGCTGACAGACAAATAAACGAACAGCTAAGATGAAAGGACAAGGGTCTCACCATACAGCTAAGCAGATGTCTGACCTTCGCATTAACCCAACGCGCTGGTCAGACCTTGGGCGCCTACCTAAAGTTGTTTGCGCCTCTATTATAATTGTGTGTGTGTGTATGTGTGTGTGTGTGTGTGTGTGTGTGTGTGTGTGTGTGTGTGTGTGTGTGTGTGTGTGTGATTGTATGTGTGTGTGCGTGAGTGGGTGGGCCTTGTGTGTGTGTGCCAGTGTACGCGGTGTGTGCGTGCATGTGCCTATGTGTGCCCACGCTAGTATGCGCGTGTGTGGTCTGTGGGCATGTGAGAGTATGATTCTGCATGCATGCATGTGCGTCCATACATGTGTGTATGTATGTAAGTGTGGGCATGTCACTCATGCATACGCACACTGAAGCATCATTCTGGACAAACATGGCCGACTGCCGAAAATAACTGCTATAAGGATTGTTTTCGCTGCGTGCTTTCATAGTGGTAATAGGCTATATGTTGTTTCCTTTCCTTTGTCTTATCGCTCTGTACTTCAAAGCTGTCATATGTTCTGGAAATTATTATGCTGACGTCATTGTTACTTTTTTTCATGTACTTACTCAAAACTAAAGGAAGGGGATGGGATGGGGGGGGGGGGGGGGGGGGGGGGGGGGGGGGGGGGGCCAGTAAGTATTACTGTTTTCATATCATTGCTGCATTCTTTAATGGCTCAGAGGAAATGTGATTGTGACAATGTGGCGCCTCCATACCACTGGGACTAAACTAATCTAGCTGCTCTGGTGACTGCAGTCCTACATTAGCAAAACGATAGGTCAGCGGGCGACCGAGTGCAATTAGGACTGGCCACTTGTCGCCGGGCTGGTGGACCCAATCTTCCCATGTTTTCCTTGTTCTCTAAAACACAAACACAGCCCCTCCCCCTCCCCCCCCCCCCCCCCCCCCCCCCCCCCCCCCCCCCCCCCCCCCCCCCAGCTTGCCAGATGTGTATCTGTCTTTCTCCCCCTATTACCAGGGTACAACAGGGACTGCTTGCTTTCTTTTTCTCGCATAGTCATGACATTGATTGTCTCAAAAACGCTTGTTAGCTCCCCTTCATTTGTCTTTATCTGAACAATCCTTTCATTTGTCTACCACTGTCCTGTCTTCTCGTGTTTGTTTGTCTGACTGGTCATTCACTGTGCTGACAGCCAGCCTGGAGAGAAGTGCTTTCAGTGTTTTTTTTTTTTTTGTTTTGTTTTGTTTTGTTTTTTTAACGTGTTATTGTTTTTATGTGTGACGAAGACATATTTGTCAAAAGTCCACTTGTTTGTTTCATATTGTTGTTGCTTTGACAGAGTTTAAACTGAAAACTCCTCATTGTCTCAGCACGCGGCTTTTATTTTCCGTGACAGTTCTCTGAACAGTTTCATTGTCACAGTGAAGCTGCTTCTCTGAAGGCGTTACAATGTGTGGTCGCATATCTGTTTTGAATCTTGGTGCATCTTTCTTTGGATTCGCACGATATGTTTTCTCCTCTGTATTCTTTCGATACTAATTGTTCTGGGATCCCAAAGCCAGTAGATTTTTTTTTTACAGACACTACCGAAAGCTTGCCACTTCGTCGTTTCCGAAAGAGTTGCCTCATTACCTGGTGTAAAATTAAGTAAAATCATTGCAGTTTAAAAATTTGTAGAGTGTTTATCTTTACATCTCACTGTAAAGAGCTTTCAATTTTAAGCGTGTATCGCACTGACCAAGTATCTCGCTCGAGTCCGCTCGCTTCCTAACATTCGACGAGTGTGACCACTTAGGCGAGCGAGTGCAAGAGCAATTTTCAATGTTGAACATGCTCAGCTTTTGAGGGAAGACCTTCGCACAGCCAAGGTGACCAGTTTCAGTTTCATGAAGCTGATCAGTCAATCAAAGCCAAAGATAAAACTCAGCTACCCGCCTCCTCTGTGTATGATTTTTTCTGTGGTTTCAGTGCTCTTCAACAAGATCGAGAATTCATCCTTGCCTCCAGATTCCGTATTTGCTATGACTCTGTTTGTAATATCGTACTCTTCACTGATGGAACGTAGGCCGAACGTCTCATCATGCGATGAAAAAACAAACATGGAGGTAACAGCTGAAGTGAGAAATAATTAGTTCCGCGCCCAAGTCACGTGACCAGTCGATCTGCATGTTGCTTTCCTGCCAACTCCCATGGTGTGACATTTGGAAAGAGAGGGGGTTAGTTACCGCCAAGGACACAGAGTACAGGACTAGACACAATGCACTTCGATCTCTTGGGTCTTCTTCAGGTGAAAACAAATAACATTTAGGACAGTGACAAATAGAAACATATAGCCACTTAGCTTCGCTTCTCCTGTTCGCCTCCAAAGTAAAAATCTGAACAGGAGAAGCGAAGGTAAGTGGCTACATGTTCTAATTGTCACTGTCCTAAATGTTATTTGTTTTCACCTGAGGAAAGACCCAAGAGATCGAAATGCATTGTGTCTAGTCCTGTACTCTGTTTGTCTGCGTCCTTGGCGGTAACTAACCCCCTCTCTTTCCAAATTTTGCTTCATTTTCCCGCCCTCAGTCACTCCGTTCTGAAACTTCGCATGGTGTGATTCACACAGCTACGAAGCGAGGGGACAGTGCGAGCGTAAGAGCAGACTCTTCGGATCGCCATCGAGGGAGAGAGTCGCCAAGTGTGACAAAAGCTTTAAAAGCACCACTCTCACTCAACCAGTCTCTCGCTGACAGTAGTAGTAGTACCGGTTGAGTGGGTGCATAAATGCAGCATCAGTGCAGAGCCCTGCTGTCGCATTAATGCCACGTTGGAGCTGGACGGGTTAGCTCCCCGAAATACATTTTATTAGGCTTGGCTCAAGGGTTGGGTCGCACTCTTTGAACAAGACTTCATTCAGGTTCTCATCTGAACTTGAAGTATCTTATATTTGGACGGCGGTCGACTGACTGTTCAAGGTCTCTGCTATTTTATGGAGCTTACTCGATAAGTACGTCATGAAACCCACCGTGATTGATGAGTACGTCATGAAAAACCATGATTGTTGAGAGAGAGAGTGAGAGAGAGAGAGAGAGAGAGTGTGTGTGTGTGTGTGTGTGTGTGTGTGTGTGCGTGCGTGCATGTGTGTGTGTGTGTGTGCGCGCGCGCGCGCGCGCACGGATGCAATGCAGTCGCAAAAAAAAAAAAAAATTGCTGTGACATCGACAAGTTCAGTCTGAATAATTCCAAAACCTTACTCCAAACGTGTGAAGTGCAGAAAAACCCGACAGGAGTGTTGAACGTCTGCCTGCTTGAGGTCTTTGTGGCCACGGTGATTGGTGTCGATTTAAATGTTTCGCTGGGGGCCAGTTACCGAACGTCAATAGACGTTTCAGTGATCTGCCCACCCGTCACTGCTCTCTCTCTCTCTCTCTCTCTCTCTCTCTCTCCGACATTTTCATAGCGTGATAATTGAAAGTAAAGTTACTAAGCATTACGCTCCAACACCCTCCTTCCATCCCACCCTATCCCTTCCTTCCTTCCCCAACCCCCACAATCCCTTCCCGATCCCAACCCCCACTCCAAGAAAAAAAAAAAAAAGGCAATGGCAACAAGACCACGAACAAGTGAAAACGACCTGTCTCATCGCCCTCCCCTCTCTTCTCCCCCCCCCCCCCCCCCCCCCCCCCCACCTCTACCTGCACCTCCACGTCGTTAGCAGGGTGCCGGGGGCACACCCCGTTGAGCCCAGGTACACGGCGATTCCAGTGCCGTCTGAAAGCGGTAATCCCTTTTATGAAGAGGGGTCCCGTGCCAGGGGGAGAGCTGGAAAAGCGAGGGCTAAACGGCATTGACTGACAGGGATTAAGCCCCCTGATCGTGCACACGGCGCCTTTTGCCTATTGATCTGTCGGCCGTCCAACTCCCGTTTCAGGTTGTGTGGAAAGGATTCTACCGCCCGGCCATTCAGCCTCATGATCAAATAGACTGATTATTTATTCTTCTCGATTCTTTGACAAACCCACCCCCCAACACACCAACCCCCAACTCCCAAGGTGGGGAGAAAAAGGGATTTTACTAGCACTAGCATTTTCAAAACACCTTTTCTTTTGCTCGTTAGTTGCAGCTTTTCCCCGTGTGAGGGGTATTTCCTGTGTATGTGCGTTAGTTTCAGTTACATCTGGGGACTTCTCTCTCTTTCTCTTCTCTCTCTCTCTCTCTCTCTCTCTCTGTCACACACACACACACACACACACACACACACACACACACACACACACACACACACACACACACACACGCATTCCGTTTTTGTTCTCTCTTCTCTCTGTTGTCTGTCTGTCTCTCTCTGTGTCTGTCGTCTCTCTCTCTCTCTCTCTCTCTCTCTCTCTTCATCTTAGTCTCACCGTTCTGTCGCTGTGGCTTCCGTAACTCTGTTTTTACTCTCTCTCTCTCTCTCTCTCTCTCTCTCTCTCTCTCTCTCTCTCTCTCTCTCTCTCTCTCTTGCTCCTGCTCTGTATTATCTAGATGGAAATAAGGTATTCGTGTCAGCAGAGAAGAAAGCGAAGTCAGCCATGAGAAATGATCTGTAGATTTGGGACTGAATGACATCGTGCCTTCCCTGTTCACCGTGCTATTTATCTGGTCACACTGTCGTGTGTGTGTGTGTGTGTGTGTGTGTGTGTGTGTGTGTGTGTGTGTGTTGATGGAACGTCAGTTTCTTGCCGACGATGTCGTGTATATTCTCTTTGGATTCCAGAGAGACGATTTCACAAGAGTCTCAATGCAGAATTCAGTGGGTAAACGCCTGTGGACCGCTGCGAATAGTTAAAGAATACGTTTAATGATAGTATACAGCACCAGATTTGCAACACCAAGAGAGAGAGAGAGAGAGAGAGAGAGAGGGGTGCTTTATCGGGAACACTGATTCTTTCAATCAAATGTCATTGTTCTTCCTGGGAATGTTTTCTAGAATTTAAAAAAAAAATGCTTTTTCGATTGCTATCTTTAACTGTGCCTCCCATCCACCCTCCTTTTTTCTAAATTTTGATTTTATAAATACTCATCTGCTGCATTTTGCCTTAGACGCATAGTCACTTTTGCTTTTGAATGTCTTTACTTTTTTTTCACGGTTACAATTTATAACATGCAAGCTGTGCTGTTGTAATCTTACCACTATGTTAAGATCTATAGTCTCATATCCGTAGAGGCAGTGTCTAGGGCATGGCATTATGAAAGGCGGAGCCCATCCCCTCTCCTTCCGCTGCCCTCACCGTCCCTCGAAGTGAATGAGCTACGTACTTACGACTTGGTGGACGGAGGGGATTTTCAAGTTTGTATGGTCTCTTCGCGCGTTATGTTGTTACCCCTAAATTTTCGATATGTTTATTACCCTCCCTCTCTCTTTTTCGTCGTGTTTGATTCTTCGAGTCAGTGATTTTATGAAGCCACCCGTCATTGCCCACATACTCGTATGTATTGACTTGGTGATTCACTTCAGTTCCCGTTTACTGTACAAGATTTGAAAAAGCTGTGAGAGAGATGGGGGATTTCTGCCGGTAAAACCGGAACACTGATCCGGTGGTGCGGTTTACCAGTGCAGAAGAGATGGGGATTCTACCGATAATACCGGAACACTGATCCTGTGGTGCGGTATACCAGTGCAGAAGATACGGGGATTTCTACCGAAACACTGATCCGGTGAGCGGTATACCAGTGCAGATGAGGTGGGAATTTCTACCGGCAATACCGGAACGCTGAACCGGTGGTGCGGTACACCAGTGCTAAAGAGATGGGGATTTGTACCGGTGATACCGGAATACTGATTCGTTGGTGTGTTGTACCAGTACAGAAGAGATGGCAGATTTTCATCGGTAATTCCGGAACACTGATCCGGTGGTGCGGTATATCAGTGCAGAAGAGGTGGTGATTTCTACCGTTAATTCCGGAACACAGATTCGGTGGTGTGGTGTAGCAGTGCAGAAGAGATGGTGATGTCTACCGTTAATTCCTGAACACTGATCCGGTGGTGCGGTATACCAGTGCAGAAGAGATGGGGATTTCCACCGTTAATACCGGACACTGATCCGGCGGTGCGGTATACCAGTGCAGAAGAGATGGGGATTTCCACCGGTAATACCGGAACACTGATCCGGCGGTGCAATATACCTGTGCAGAAGAGATGGGGATTTCCACCGGTAATACCGGAACACTGCT
This sequence comes from Conus betulinus, assembly GCA_016801955.1. NCBI lineage: Eukaryota > Metazoa > Mollusca > Gastropoda > Neogastropoda > Conidae > Conus > Conus betulinus. Next base: position 323,343 of record JADBJO010000046.1, on the reverse strand, counting down.
CTGGCGGTGCGGTATACCAGTGCAGAAGAGATGGGGATTTCCACCGTAATACCGGAACACTGATCTGGCGGTGAGGTATACTAGTGCAGAAGAGGTGCGGATTTCTACAGTTAATAGCGGAACACTGATATGTAGGTGGGGTATACCAGTGCAGAATGGTGATTTCTACCGGTAATACCAGAACACTGATCCGCTGGTACGGTATACCAGTGCAGCCTGTCCGCGCTAGGACACTCTGTCATTTTGAGAAACTTGTTTGTTTTATGGGAATGAACTCGTTTCTTCCGTGGTCAGCTGTCATGGATGCATCAAGTAAGTACACACTTGTTCCAAAAAGTGGAGGAAAATCTGGCGAAGGGAAACATTTCCACTTTAAAAAAGAAAAAAAAAAAGAAAAAAAAAAAAAGAAAGAAAGAAAAGAAAAAAAAAATTACAGCCTGTGTGTACAGAAAGCGTGTGTGCAATCCATGCAAAACAGCAAGCAAACTTTCGAGTGGTGCGGCAGTGACTACTGTCACAGTCGGACGTTTCACCGTTTTTCCAGAGCTTATAGTTATTAGGGAATGGTCCCTTTAAGTTATCAGCTGGATGCAGCTGCGTCATAACTGTAACCGGCACAAATATACAGTACTGATACAGTATGTTATACAAATGTTGTTTGGTTGTTTTTTTTTCCTTTGTTGTTATTGTTGTTGTTGATGATGTTGTTGTTCATTAACAGATGCGGTTTTCATGTCATATCCGTTCCTAGCGACACGCAGTCGCAATAAAACCATTCGGCTTGACTTTTACTCTTTGCCAGTGACTGCGTAACCACAAGTAAGGGAAGATAATCTGATGATGGAAAGAAGCTCAAAGAACAAAATAAAGGAAGATTAATTACTGTCGGGGGGAAAATAGCTTCTTTATATTCGTTGCGCTTCTTTTCGTTAATAGATTATCTTCTCTTACCTTTAGCTATTGCGCAGCCACTACCACCTCTCCCCCTCCGCCCTCTCTCTCTCTCTCTCCCTCTTTCAGAATCGACCTGTAACGCTGTAAAGAACGCATTGTTGACACAATTTTTCCTGTGATGACAGCAAATCAGTTACGTGTCGCCAGTGTTGAAAGTTCTGCATACATTGACAAGTGTTCACCGATAGAGCAGGGCTAATCAAGTCGTGTTTCTTGCACTAGTCTCTCCCTGGATTGTACATAACCTAGGTAGACCGCATTAGCTTTTTAATTGGTTGTTCGGATGTCAACACTTACGACAAACACCATTAGCCTCTCTCTCTCTCTCTCTCTCTCTGACAAGCACCATTACTCTCTCTTTCTTTCTCTCTCTCTCCGTCTCTCTCTCTGACTTTCTCTCTCTCTCTCTCTCTCTCTTGTTGTTGCTGTCTTTGTCTCTCTCTCTCTCTCACTCTGTCTCCCTCTGTCTTTCTGTCTGTCTGACTCTCTCTCTCTCTCTCTCTCTCTCTCTCTCTCTCTCTCTGTGCGTGTGTGTGTCGGGGGGGGGGGGGGGGGGGAAGGGGAGTCTTTCTTTTTTGGTTCCTCTGATTTTCTCTTAGGCACCAGGCAGTTCCAACCTTTTGCTTCCACTTAACCAGATGGCTTTAGCTATTGTTCGGGTGTTGGTTGTTTGCCTCAAGCCTCCCCTGCTCGTAACCCAAGCGCCAGGGTTCCCATTGTGTCGCCACCCGGGCCGCTAACCCAGGTAATGAGAAAACGAGCCAGCGTTTCAATGGATGATGGGAAAACGAGTTTGAAGTGTGAAGTTGACAGTAAGAATTAAGGAAAGGCCCTCCCCTCTCCAGTGGGGTTTTGGCGCCCTTGTGTGGACTTCCTCCGTGTATTTGTCTTCAGAGTGCTACCGCAGCGAGGGTTGGTTAAGAGGAGTCACGAAAGGGAAGGATTTCCTAGGAATGACCCCCTACTCGAAGACTGACCATGCCGTATTCTGTAGCGGAGAGCTTTGTGGGGGGGGGGGGGGGGGGGGGGGGGGGGGGGGGGGGGGGGGCGGGGGGGGGGCGTGCGGGGTGTGGGTGTGTGTGGGAGGAGCAAGGCAGAAGGCGATGAGGAAGGGAAGGGGGGGGGGGGGGGGGGGGGGAGGGGCGGTGCGGGAGTTAGCGTCTTGCCGTACAAATATTCTTACATAAGAAGTCCGCATGTACAACATGCGCGTAATGTTTACCAACGTTTAGTTCGCTTAAACTTGTTCTTACACTCCAGTTTAAAAAATCTTAAAGTCTTGAACATATCATTTCCATGCAACCAGGGTTTTTTTTTCTGCGCATGTTAAAAGTGCACGCGTCTGTTTTGCTTCTACAAAACTACTGTTGGAAAAAAAGAATGCGGTTATCATATGGAGGACAGGGCAGAGGAGAGGGATGGGTAGGGAAACTGCAAACATTCGGTGCGTGTTTGCGCCTCTCTCTCTCTCTCTCTCTCTCTCTCTCTCTCTCTCTCTGTGTAAGAAACATTGGGCTTTAAGGTATGCGCTATACCAACACGTGTAACTGTTTGGTAAGAATATCAACAGAATGTATACTTACAACTAACAAATCTGTTGAGAGAGGTAATGTAAATAGCATAAACGGTAGACTGCAGGCAGGCAAAAGATAAATTGAACGTTGACCTGCTTTTTTTCTTTTTAAAAGAAAGCTTTTGTTGAAATCTAGCATTCTTGTTATACACTATGGCATAATCATTCCAACCCATACTCAGTTAAGCAACAACAAAAAGTGTGAGAAAAAAGGTAACAATTATAAAGAAGGAGAAATGCAATGACATTTGAAAAGAATATAACGAAAAAGACATCTGTCAGCAGATACAACTTTCAAACCCATTGACACTGGGATATCGAAAAAACGAAACGACTGAATGCGGCTCACTACGGATAGAGCCACTCAGAATTCCTGACATTTGTAAGCACTTGCAACTTAAAGGCAACTGAAACCCAGACACGTTGTAAGAAATCCAGAAAGTCTACACATAAAAGAACAGAGAGTGTAATGTACATTAAAGCTGTTCGTAACTGAACGGGACACTGGGTTGTTTACCTAGATCGCGAATTAATGACAAACTTTTATCTCCTCTCTGACTGGAGCCTACGACCCACGATCTTTTTCACCGCGGAGCCCGACGCACAACAGATTGATTCCAGCTTGAGGCCTTCATTCTCTTTTTTCTCAAGAGAGGGTACTCAATCTGCTCGCTAGTGCTCGACTTCATGGTTAGGCCTCGTGAACTTTGAACATTTTGAAATATCCCTGAAATTGATCTTAGTTCTTTCACCAAATTTTAGGCGTTTTTCTTTTTTTCCATTCTGTGAATTTAAAATAGTTCGGCCAACAGAATGAAAATGCTTACTTGTGTGAATCAGGGATGCTAATTTAGGTCAACCGACCACAGACTGATTTCCCTGTCATTGGAGTTTGACCATCACAATCTGATTTCTATTACAGGAGAGTTTGCGTCATACGGTTATCCCCCTTTGTGCGAACCAAACGCGTTGAGCGATGTGTGTGTGTGGGATGGGGGTGGATTTGTTGTTGTTTGTTTGTTTGTTGTTTTTAACCACAAACCCAGGACCGGCGAAGTACGTTAACCTCACCAATCGTGCATGGAGAACCGAGAGATCGAGAAATTAAGAACAAAGACAAGGAACTTCCGAGATCCAAACGAGACGACCTTGCTTGGCGAAAAGTTCATTCCGTGAAGAATGGCCTTTACTGGGTGCCTTTGTTAGAATACCGAATTAAAATCACACAGGCGCCCAACACAAACACTGTTAACATCTGACAAGTTGTCGTTCTGGTGATGTCGCATAGTATAACACCACCACCACCACCACCACTACCTCTCTCTCCCACTTTCTTCCTTGTCTTGAGGTGATTATCTCCCTGTGTCATTTCACTTCAGGCGGGTGTCGAGTTAAACCTACAACTAACCAACTAACGTATAAAGTATGAGTGCAATAGACGGTGTTCGGAATATTTGTGATACTGACTTAGAGAAACAGTCTGCATTGGAGTTCAGTTTGACATTGCGGGCACAATGGAGGAGAATACTGCTCATGTTTTATTGGCGGCACATGCAGGCGTGTGGGTGTGCGCGTGTGGCTGGCTCTGAAAGAAGTCCAGTACGGGGAGGCTTTGAATGAGTGACGATTCTCTTGCAAAGAAGATCAGAAACAGCTGTTTTGTTTATGCCATCCGCAAGGATTTCCGGAACACTCCAATGAAGATAGACATGTGGTACATAAAGAACATACATATACAAACGTGCGCGCATGCATTCACACGCTCTCACTGAAACCAGTTTATTGTCAGATTAACCCATGGTTGCACTGACATTAAAAAAATATTATTAACAGAATGTCAACATTTTTCATTTAATGAAAAGGAACATAAGTATCACACACACACACACACACACACACACACACACACACACACACACACACACACACACAGAGACAAAGGCATGCATCTCTATACGAACACACCCACACCCTCACACACACACACACACACACACACACACACACACACACACACACACACACACACACCACCACCACCACCACCACCCACCACCACCACATCACACCACATCATACCACACCACACCATACCAACACACACACACACACACGCGCGCGCGCGCACGCACGCACACACACACGCACGCACGCACACACACACACTCACACATATACACACACACGCTCATATACTAGCACATGTACACACGCAGAAATGTGCTTGAGAAAGTGGTGAACGTGGGAGGAAAAATCGTTGGTGAGAGACAAAAAAGTCTGAGTGAGCTATACAGGTGCCGTGTTGTTTGTAAAGCGAAGAAGATTTACGTGTGACCAGACCCACGTTCTTGCAAATCAGTATGACCTTCTTCAGTCAGGACGAAGATATCGATCGGTTAAATGCAGAAGTGTCAGATTTAAACAAGTTTTATTCCCCTGTCCATTGATTTCATGAACCGAGAAGATGTTTAATTGAAATCCAAATTCCTCTATATGAATGTATGTCGTATGTGAGAAAAATGGGTAATGTGGCTAAATTATTGTTTATTTGCTGTGAATGTGTGTGACCACAAATTAATTTCTCAAATTGAGATAATAAAGTTTACTTGACTTGACTTCTTCGGGTTGTTCTTGCCAAGTCAAAACTGAATTTTTTTCTTCTGCCTCTGCTTTTTCTTCTCCTTCTTCTTCTTCTTCTTCTTCTTGAAACAAGTTATCATTAAGAAGCTGGTGCATAGGAAGATATATCAGTAAGTGAAGTTAAATGTATAAGTTGTGCATGTTAATTCTTGCGATTGCAGACCATTCAGCTCCATTGATCTGTCTTTGTTTCTCCCATTTTGAATGAAGTGACAGTGTTTGCATACAACTTTTGTGTTCATCATTTTTACACCAAGAATAGCGTTGTGTCTTAGCTACTTGCTCTGTTTATGATATTACTGTATCAAATTATTCATTTCTTGCAGTCTGTGTTTATTTTTTCCCATACTCATGTATTCGACATTTGTTGTTCGTGCATGGATTACACAGACATTTATTGATTGTATTCACTGTTAATTTAGTTGTGTTCAGTTTCCATGTAATTAAATTTTAATCAACAGACGGAAGGTGCGTATCAAGAGAGAGCGACAGATGAACAAATTTGCGGTTGACTGAGAGGTAAATGAATGAACTGCGGTCGACAGAAACACGCAAATCAGTCTTTAGATTGTTCCATTGTTCCTGTAGATTCATGATCAATTTTCAAGTCTGTTTTATACCACACTACCCGAAACGGAAGCAGAACCAATGGGCGGGGTGGATAGCTAGGAACGTTAGGAAGCTTCAGACAAGGGCAGTTGGTTGGGTGCCACGGCTCTCGCAGGACAGGGCCCGTTTTGCTCAAGGGACAAGCCCACCTCCCAGTTCTGTTGACTAGCCGCCTGCGAACGGCGTCAGCTGTAGGCAGCAGCAAGCAGGACGTCCCACTTTAATCCCGGGTGGGCCCCCTCTGACGCCACGGGTCACTCCCTCCTCGCTGTGTGGAGGGAGCCGCGGTAGGTCTCAATATGCTGTTGCTCCCATTCAATCATTGCTGCCTGTGCGTGTGTGCGGCTATGAGAAAAAAGGACTTAGAGCGTAGTCCGTCGCACACAGTATTGCTAACGACGATTGGGCGAAAGGCCTTGTTCTGCTGGCTATTGGTGTGCCCTTACTGTGGCTATGCCGTCAGTGTATATGAACTTCACTTACGTAAATCATCGCGTGGGACTGCCCAATGGAAGTGCAACTGTTGGAAAACAGATTTTGTACTGACTTTTATCTCTCGCCGAACTCGTTCCGTTTGTGTGTTCAGGGTTATCTTTATGGACGATTTCGTTGGATCGGATCGAGAACAGCATGTAAATCCCCGCCCTTACACGGGTGATGATCGCAGAAATGAAACACGAGCCGCGTCTCGTCGTGACCTAACTGGAATATGTTTGGCACTGAAAACATTCCAAGGTGCCAGCGTTTAGCAGATGGGCATGATGGACTCGATATGCATGAGGGAATTAGATAGCATCAGCTGGTACCTCGTCGGTTACAGGCCTTGAAAGCTTCGGCTCAGGGTTTGGTGTTGTCACGGTCTCAGCCCGCAGCGGGAGGGAGACAGTAGTAGATGGACCATCGTTTCAGTCTGAATCACTGGACCATACCTCGGATCACTTTACCTGAGTGGCACGAGTTTGTTAATTGCCCCCATTCTAGGTCTGACAGAGTGCCAGTCAAGGGCGATGGTTTTCAGTAGACACGTTGGGAGAGATCTGGATCAAGACTAATGGGTTATTTTGTTCCGGTACCACCCTCATTACTCTGCATTGAAACAGCTTTCCATCCTCTCAGCGTGTGGTGTCCCAGACCTGTCGTTCTCTGCTGGTTTCAGAGATAGCCACTTACCATTCAGGCCTGTCAGCATGTCAGCATGTGCCGTGGTTTGGAATACGGGATCGATCAGAGCTTTTCAATGTCGGCTTCTGCCAGCGTGAGGGAGGCATGGTTCGCGGTTCAAACACAAGATATTTCCTGTGATTGACGCTGGGGAGTTTACAACTGCGCCCTCAAGGTAGCAGATCACTGAGATATCGTGAGGTCATAAATGTGAAGCAGAAACATCATGTCTGTGTGGTCAAGGAGTCACAGTGATTTGGCCAAACTGGCCAAAACCCCTCAAGACAGCAACAGCCGAACCAGGCGACGTTTGTCCAACACAGCCATAAGGACCAGGTCGTTGTCTCCGAAAACTCACCTGTCAACAGATGCAGAACAAGAACAGTCACAGTCACTGAAAGCTGGGTCTGTCCATGATGTGTCGCATGATGATCCGTCGTCCTCTGAAAATCAGTGTCAGGTGATGAATGGTGAGACGGGCAGTATCCATGATGCTCCAGTCAGGCTTCAGGCAATGGTCAGTGTTACCAGTATGGACGGCAGTGAAGGTTGTTATTCTGATGTGTTTTTGCAGTCCTCAGCTTCAGACTGCAGTGATGTGTTCCACAGTGTGACATCACCGCCTGCTGCTGGGCTGGGCCAACCGAGGCCTGTTCTGGACACCCGAGGCTGATGATGCCCAGCCCTCTGCCAGTACAGCTGGGGAATCAAAAGGTCAGCAGCACACGCCTGAGATATTTACTTTCAGCGGCAGTTCTGAGACTAAAACCCTTGAGTCTGACACTCCTGAACAGTCAAATGTAGTCTATAAAAGCATTGATTCTGGTATAGGAATAGAAAGTCTTCCAACAAAAAAAAATCGCCAGTGCCGAGTGACAGTATACCAGCAGATGTGTTAACAGATTCAAAGGAAAAACTGAATGACTGTGGAGTTCAGAATGCAAGACGTGAGAGCAATCATCTATGTGCCATTGTTGACCCCTCTACTCCACGCTTGTCTGCCAGGAGCCCTGATTTACTCAAAAAAATTAAGAGAAGTCACATCTTCTATCAGTGCGAATAAAAATGGCCCAAAAATGAAGAGCAACAAAAATGAGAGAGAGTTTCCATTAGAAATGAACTTTTCTCCAGCAAGTAACGAAAAGCCTGGGCTTGCAAACAACAACTTACCATCATCAGAAAAAGGAAACTTAGTTTTTGCACAGAAAGAAGTAAGTTGCCGTCTTCAGAAGCAGAGAGACTGTGCTCAACAGGGCAGCCAGACAAGAGCGACTCAAATTCGTTACAAAATGACAGGCGAGAGGAAACCGGTGTGGTCGAGGAGACTGTGGAAACAACAACGCTTCATCGTTCTCTGTTAGAGAATAGTACCATTGTTGATGTTGACACGGAGTTCTCGGATGTAGCTTGCTTCAAAAAAGAAGAAACTGATCATGCACAGAACGAGCTGACAGCCTCAGTGAATGAAGATACTCTAGGCACTATGAGAAACGATATTGGTGAAGAAGCAAATAGTCAGCAGAGTTGTCCAGCGGAAACCAGTGTCAGCACAGAACTAAAAGATTTAGTTGATGGTACAAAACAGTCTGATACTGAGCATTTCTTTTCATGTCAGGGATCCTCCCAATGTCATTCTGGTCATGTACAAAATTCTAATACTGCTACATCTCTGCTGGTCCAGACTCAAGCAACAGCAGTAAACAGTATAATATCTGTCAGTGTATCTCAGCCTTTGACCATTTCAAGTCAAACTGTCACTACCATCAGTACCACGTGCACTGAGACAATACCTTTGTCAGTGTCGTTCTCTGACCGCCCCCAAAGCAGCCAGGATAGTGTCATGTCTGATATTTCTACAGTGTCTGTGTCTTCTCCTGACTCATCCCAGCTCACAGTCCATGACTTGGATTTGAGGTTAGTGCCCCTGAGTGCTATCGGAATTATGATCGGTTTGAAATGGGTCAAAGTATGAAGTAACCGAGAGACTGTCTTGCTTTGCTCTGCAGACATCACCTAATGTAACAATGAGCACTGGACACACAGATTCTATGGCAGATAACGCTCAGTATCCACATCGTGCGGTTGGCGTTTCCTCCCGTTCTGAACCTCTTTTGACAGTTGTTCAAACCAACGCGGAACAAGCTCCTGCAGTCACTCATCTTCAACATCAAATAACAGAAGCAGTGTCTCACTGTACGTCTGTAGCAACACACTGCAGTACCACAGTGCTGTACAGTCACAGCAACAGCACTGTAGCTGTGCAGGGGGATACTGCAGTGGTGCCTTCTCTCTGTGATGCCAAAGGACAGCAGTACTGGCAAAAAACTTCACCAGAAAAAATACAGCTTAGACAAATCGTGTCTGAAACACCGACAATTGAATTGAAAACAGATATAAATGACGTGGGTGTGAAGAATTCCGTTATATGCAATGAACAATGTATTGCTGAACCTCTGTCTTCAGCCACAAGTGACAAAATTGCCTTGTCTTCTTACAGTCAACCCTACCAAACCACAGAGGAGACAGAATTTGATACGTCCACTTTGGACCCGGACAAGTCTTATTCAGGTTCTTCCTCTCCCACCAGAGACTATCCGAAACTCTTTGATCCTCACAGTCATGTAAACCACGTCACGATCGAAACACAGACAGCTGAGATTAAGTCTTATGTGACCAGTTCGGGTACAGAGACTGTGCCTAGTGATGACTCCTCTTTCACCAAGTCTGACAGCCCAAACGTCCTTGATGCTAATAGCCAGCGCGAAGCCAAGTCACGTCAGAAACGCAGACGGCGGAGATGGAATCTGACATGACTATGACATGTTTTGGTACGGAAATCGTATCTGATGATATTTCCGGCATTGCCACAGAAATGATGTCGAACGAAGACTCTTCTTTCCGTAGACCTGAGTCTGAAGAGTTACATAATGCTCAGTACCAACCAAACCAAGTCACAACAGAAACACAGACAGTAGTTATGAACTCTGATGTGACCTCTATGTCTGCAGACATTTCATCTGGTGACTCCTCTTCTTTCTCCACACTTGACGGTCCATGTTTACCAGATTCTCATAGCCAGCCTGAACGCTCCACAGCTATAGGGCAGACGTTGAAGACGAGGCCTGATGTGATCACTGTGACAAGACGGTCATCCGGTGACTCTCCTACTTCTTCCAGAACTGACGATTCATCCTCACCTGTTTCACGTGACACCCTGATCCATGCCTCAGCTGAAACACAAATAGTGGAGATGAATTCCACAAAGACTTCCTCGGGCTCTGAACATCCCCATGATAATTCATCCTCTCTCGCTAATACTGTATATCAGGAATTGTCTGGTCATAACCCACTTCAGGCAGAACAATCTATTGGATCTTCCGTTAACGGTGTAGACAAGCTTTCTAACCCTGAGCTTGACCGAGAAATACATTTTGTACAGGGTTGTGTGTCATCTCCCTTTGATAAGGAACAACGTGATGAGAAGAGCTTTACATCAGAAAGGAAATCTGGGTCGCTGTTCGGTTCAAAGACTGGGATTTTGAACTCCCAAGACCACCAGGAAGAATTAGTTGAAACAGTAAATGATGTAAAGGATGCCGGATTGACGCTTCAGTCACAACAAATGAACAACAGAATGCCAAATGTAACAATGAAGTCTCTCAAAGCTGTCAGCGCATTGACCAGTCCTCTTTATCCAGCTTGTTGACAAGAGACGGGTCATACTGCAGTGGAGACAGTGGTGGTATGCATGATTTACACACCTCACACAGCTTCCATTGTTTACAGGGTCAGCAATATGATTCGATGATGACCGAAGAACAACCACCATCGTCAAATAGCACTGCCACCAGCATCAGTCTCTACACTAAGTATCTGTCTAGCGCCAAACATTTGTCACAGACATTAGGAGCAACAGGGACGCCAGAAACCTCCCCACTGTATAGTAGTCCATTTAGCAGTGTTTGTGGCCAAACTTCAAGTCAGACTGAAAAGGTGAAACATCGAGAAAGATTAGGATCTGAATCTGAAACAGAAAAGTCCGTGGTCTCTGCATCTGTTCAGGTCTCTTTGAGTGGGACAAGCGAACAGAGGAGCAGGTCCTCAAGGTCACACAGGAGACGCGCACGTGCACGCGACCGGGAGGGGGGCTCCACTCGAAAGAACGTAGACCTCAGTCAGTCACAGACTTCTTTTAGTAGTTCATCTGTCGACTCTCTCTTGTCATTGTCGGACAACGGCAGCGGCAGTAGCTACTGTAGCGATGTGCTACATTATCTAACCTCTTCCTCTCGCTCACACAGGGTCAGACGCAAGGACCAATTAGCAGGAGGCGGCTCAAGAAGCTCCTCAGCCTTCTTCGCCCCTCCGACCAATCAACTGCAACGGAAGTATCAGGTTTGTCTGATTTCTCTAGAACTGTTGCTGATTTACAACATCTGTGTCTTTTTCTCTCCAGAAACCTCGAGTTGCAAACTCAGCAACAACTGCTTGAACAGCAGCAGCAGCGACTGAGAGAGCACCAGCAGCAATTGCTCAAAGAGCAAGCATCCCAGGAGCAACAGCAGTGTGCGCAGGACAAGGAAAAGAGCCTTCAAAATAAAGACCAGCAGGCAGAAGCCCAGCTACATGAAGACACTGTCCAGCAGAACGGTGAACAGGAGCATCACAGTCTGCATCAGGAACAACAGGAACAGCCACAGCAAGAACAAGAGGAGCAAAAAACCCGACACAAGAACCCGAAGATTCAGGGAGACAGCCCGTGAAAGACCAGTCACAGACAAAGCTGTTCCTGAAGCTTCGTGTCCTAAACCAGGCAACACAGAGGAGAGGAGTCCCCGACAGATCGTTCAAGAAGTATTCACGCACCGACCTGAAAAGTCCTAACCGTGAAAAAGTCACTTTGCAGCAGACGGTTTCTCGGTTTCACTCCCTAGCCCTGACCGCCGCGGACCTCAAACCCGAAGTTCTGATAGAGGAGGCGTGCAAAGAACACAGAGCTGCTGGAACGCCTGGGCGTTGACAAGGACGTCTTCGGAACCGGCAAAGAGGGGTGTTCGTCTGTAGGTTCTGCAGATGATCCACAGCAGCCGTTGAACACTGAGGAGCTTGCGTCTTGTGGTGAAGCGCCCAACGAAGGGGTGGCGGAAGAAGCGGAAGGGGAAGGAGCTAGCCCTCAGAACGACATGGAGACCCCAGAGGAAACCGTGCAGAAGCTGGACGAGGAGTTTGACAAGTTACTGGTGGACATGAAGCCTCACGTCCTCAAATTGCCTCATAAGTCAGGTAAGAAACATTTGTCTTCGTTTCAGTGTGTGTGTGTGTGTGTGTGTGTGTGTGTGTGTGTGTGTGTGTGTGTGTGTGTACGTGCGTGCGTGCGTGCGTGCGTGCATGTGATCTTTTTGATGCAGCCTCTTGGTACAGAAATCTTAAGCCTTAGGATTTTAATGATCAGGCACAAACAGTACTGACATGACCGACCGAAGTCGTTAAGGGATATTTAACACAATATCATCATATCGATCTGGTGTTGATGGATGGCGCGAAGCCATCGGATCCGACCAGGAATCCGATCGGATTTAATGCATCTTTAAAAGCACAACTGACACCATCGCGGAAACACGTTTAAGGTTATCATGATGGCAGCCAGTTCAGCTATAGAAGTCGGACAGCCTGTTGCTAAAAGAAACACATCTCTGTTTTCATGTTTGAGATCGTGGGATCATGGAAGCACCTGCAGAAACGGAGGTATCCGTTACCAATCCGCCAGTGAAAGCACCAAGATACAATCTACAGCGCCTAGTAATCGACTCGAAGGCGCGAGAAGGTATTAGGACAGGGTCGGTGATTAGGTTCAGGCTTGCTTGTGAATAGAAAATTGTCAGTTTTTTTTTTTCTCATCAAGCCAAAATGGATGTGTGAATTAAAGCGATGCTGTCAAGAAAAAGGCTGCAGATGCGCAGACAAATTCTGTTCTTTCGTGTATTCAAACCAGGGTACGCTAGGCTCTGTGTTGCTTATAGCAATCAGAGATAAGTACACACAGCTTTATTGTTTATACACGAGTGGAATGAAAGATGCGTGCATAACTCTACCAGTACATGTTATGAGCATGTGTTAATGTTGCGATTTACTTCTTTTCTTCTGTAGGTCCCTTCGTCGAGCGCAAAGATTAGTTAATTGAAAAAAAGCTAGGTTTGATCTTTACGTGCACAGTATGTTCATCTCAAAGTAAAATGCCAGCTTCCTTACGTTATCCTTGTCATTTGAAATTCATCGCGACAGTCCATGCACGAGATTTAAAAGCCAAACAGTCTGTACGAGTTCACCTCAAAACAACAACAAATAAAACCAAAACAAAAACGTTTCTTAGCAATGAATTTTTATTATGAAAAAAAAAATGAACAAAATTAGAATGACAGTGTACAAAAGGAATGCTAGAAAATACACAACACCGCTACCCCTCCCCCCCCCCCCCCCCCCCACCCCCTTTCATTTAAAACTAATTTAAGTGTGCTTTATATGTAATTGTATTAACATGTTCGGATATTGTTAAATTGTCTTTATCAATTTTTTATTTCTATTTTGATTTATTCTATGTTTGGTAATAGCGTCGTTTCGCTTGAAGTCAGCTGCTATCTTTTCTTTTCAAAGATCATTTAAAAAAAAAAAAAAATCCCCTGCAGATTAAAGATTTTTTTTCAATGCGATGTCCAGTAACAACTGAAAAACAAATAATGAAGCGAGCCATGACGGTGCAACGGGAGGGGGGGGGGGGGGGGGGGGGGGGGGGGGGGGGGTCCAAGGGGGGGAGGGGTGTGTGTAGACTTCTGCCGGGTTGAACAGATCCAAAATCTGCCCATTCATCCTGATTTTCGGCACGGACCTCACCGAAGTTTATGCATTAGTCACTGGCTCACCGTAAATTTCGCATATCCTGGCTGAACTGATCCTTAATTCGGTCTTTAATACGGATCCGCGCCAAAATCGTAATGGGTGTTGTAACTGGGTCACACTCCTTGGCGGAGGGAATGGAGCGAATCTTGACAACCGCTGGGACAACAGATGTGCCTTGTGAAGCACTTTACGGCTGTTGCTGTATGTGATCAGCCTTGTTTGGGTGGCTGGATCTGCCAGTCTTTGTTTCAAACTATGCAGGAACGAGAGACAAAAACAGCGCTGAGACGGATCCGTGCAGATCACCAGCACAAACAGGATCTTTCCTGTTCTGGAATCCCCTTCAGGATCAGTCATCCCCCGAAGGATTAGTTCTGGTTCGAAGCATGATTTACAGAACGCGGGTGAATGTACAGTTTGGCAGACCTTTTTTTTTTGTTTGTTTTTACATCTCTCTCTCTCTCTCTCTCTCTCTCTCTCTCTCTCTCTCTCTCTCTCTCTCTCTCTCTCTCTCTCTCTCTCTCTTTGTAAGTTTGTCTGCCTGCCTTTAGTTCTATAGACCTCGCTAAAACAAAAGCAACATCCCAGATACCCTTCAAGCCCTGAAGTACCCCGAATGCGCAATGTTAACTTAAACCAACCGGTTTTTTTTTTAACCGAGTTATGTCAGTGTAATAAAAATTGTTATGTTAGTGCTTCTTCGGACTAAATAGCAAATGTGTATACAGATCTCTTTAACTTGATCATCAAGGAGATCTGTATCCTGTAGACTGGATGTTAAGCATTCTAAAGCCTATAGCCTATAGAAGAAGAAGAAGAGGATAACGGTAATAATTGTTGTGGTTTCAGAATCCTGCTTTGGAACATGTATTACAATATTCTGAACTCAGAGACTGAAAAGGTTGATAGAAAACAGTATGAAAACAGTATTTTGGATGAGACACAAGATAAATCTCGATCTAGATACTTGACGTTTGTGTTTGACTATGAAGAAATTGATTGAACTTTTTGTAATTAAAAAAGAAGACAAAAAATTTATATTGTGCTTTTGTGGATTATGAAATAGCATTTAATGATATCGAAAGAAAGTCCCGCAAAAATGTTGCTTTTGGAATCAATAGTTATACTTTAAATGTTACTAGAACTATGCATATAAAGGGCAAATCATGGATACTGAATTTTTTTTCTTTCCTTTTTTTAATTAAATCGTGGGGTCGGGCATTGTGAAACTTTTGCCTTGTTGTTAGATTACATAAAAGCTGTCTTAGAACAAATGTGCACGCGTAATTTGATGATTGTCGCAAAAGAAACCGAAGTAGTGATGCTCGATTCTGATGTCGAATTCTTTTTTGAAAAAAAAAAAAAAGAATCTTGTTTGCTGACAATAACAGTAATTATCGTTTTCCAAAACAGAAAGTGAGCTGCAGGTAGGACTTGACAACGGTAAACAATATTGTGGTCTCTATAATCAGAAATTGAAAGCAAATAAAAGTAATGTGGTAATCTTTTCGAAGGATAAACTTCGAAATGTAGAGTTGGTGATTGATGATGATGATTGATGTCGTCTTGTTTGTTTGCATTTTCGATGATGATGATGTCGTTTTGTTTTTGTTTGTTTTTTTATTTCCAACATCTATAAAATTAAACTACAATATAAAATGAAATCTGCACTGTGTGACTTGTGTGACTAACGATCCCGAGCAGGGTTTGCTCTTTTTGAAAAAAAAAAATGCAGTAGACTGGCGTAAACCATTTGACATAAGCTTTCATTAGTTTGTTAAGATACTGTCCCGACGTTGACAGACGGTTGTGAAATGACATAATGATACTCTTGATGGGCTTTAAACTGCAGCTTCAGTTTTATAGCGTAAGCTGTGAAAGAAAAGGACACAGTGTTACCCTTCATGGCTTCGAAATGCGGCTTTAGTTTTATAAACTTGCCTACATTGGGAAGCTTCCAGTTAATGTACCAAAGACAACAATAACACTTTGCTTTAAGGTAATGTTAAGTTGTTTTTTAAGTAATTATTGAATTTGTGTGTAAGTAATGGGTACCATTCCCATTATATATATATATGAAATAAAAGACACTTAAATTGGAGAGTGTGGTTTGGAATTTTGTCAGGACAAAGTCAATTACGATTACTTCTGGCGTAAGGAAAAGGTTAGATTATGACTTGTAGCAAGTTCAAACACATTTCGTATTCTGAAATTAACAAAGATGATCGAAGTATGAACTGCAGGTTGTAAAAACAAGATTTTGAATGAGAAAAAAAAAATTTGTAAGTTCTTGTGGAATTCGTTTTGCACAGTTCAGAACCATAAACAATATCTTGCCCGTTAATGTTTTTAGATATTGGGGTTGTCACAAGAATACAAAAAAAAGCATGCTAAAAATATCCGTCCAACGAAATTGTCCATGAAGAACCTTATTTCTTTAATTGCATTTTTTTCAAGACACGAGGAAAAGTGCTTGCCACTATGTTGCTGAGAAAAATGCATGAAATTCCAACCTACGTTTTCAACGACAACAACAACAACAACAAGGAAAAAGGAAGACGTTATCAAAATTGTTTCCTTAATTCAGCTACCTGTATGAATGTATCATCGGTGAAACGGAAAGCTAACACTTTCTCAAAAAAAGTATGTGTACGAATACATATACATGTGTGGACAAATGTATATGTGTGTATGTTATGTTTTTTTGTTTGTTTGTTTGTTTTTTTTGCCCAGATGTAATGTATTTTCCGAGCACGTGTAAATAGTGAAACTGAGTCAGTTGTCAATATAATTTACCGGAGTTCTCTCCAGAAGTCTTCAAGGCAAGCATAGTCAGTACAACAGTACAAGATGGCATTCTCTTGGTGTACGCTTAATCAGTCGAGGTCGATGACTCTCAGTGTAAGGAATCACAGCGAACAGTCGTTACACTGGATGTTTTCCAAGTTCTTTTCATATCTGGTTTTGTTTTTTGTTTCTGTACACCGGGTTTTTTGTTTTTGTTTTTGTTTCTTTCCTTTTTTTTTTTTTTACAAATGAGTGGAGACATACGTGGGCACAATGAGACAGCTGGCCTACTCCCGAGCGACTTACTTGTAGTCGCGCCGTCAGTTTAAAGCGGTTGCGTGTTGTATTTTTGTTTGTTTGTTTGTTCGTGCTCTTAAGCACGCGTGTGTTTGTGCTTGTGTGTGATATAGATCTCTGGGTGCCGGTTTCTTGGCTTCTTTGCCAGCTGTCTTTTCTCTCTCTCTCTCTCTCTCTCTCTCTCTCTCTCTCTCTCTCTCTCTCTCTCTCTCTCTCTCTCTCTCTCTCTCTCTCTCTCTCTTCCCCCCCCCCCTCTCTCTCTCTCTCTGTACCCTTTTCTATCCTTCTCTCTGTGTATACGTAACAAACACACGTGTGTGTGTGTGTGTATGTGTGTGTCTGTGTGTCTGTGTGTTTATGCGTGCGTGCGTGCCTATCTGTCTGTATGTCTGTCTTACTCTCTCTCTCTCTCTCTCTCTCTCTCTCTCTCTCTCTCTCTCTCTCTCTCTCTCTCTCTGTCTCCCTCCCTCCCTCCCTCCCTCCCTCTCTCTCTGTGTGTGTGTGTGTGTGTGTGTGTGTGTGTGTGTGTGTGTGTGTGTGTGTGCACGCCTGCGCGTGTGTGTGTGTTTTGTGTATTTTGGATCGTTGTGATTGCATGTGTGTGTTTGTGTGTATGTGTGTGTGCGCGCACGTGTGTGTGTGTGTATGTGTGTGTGTGTGTGTGTGTGTGTGTGTGTGTGTGTGTGTGTGTGTGTGTGTGTGTGTGTTTGTTTGCTGTGCACAGTTCTGTGAGAAAGTGAAGATTTCCTGGTATGGGGGCTAAATAAAATCTCGGAACTAACCCAGACACAGAAATGAAGTAACACGCGACGGATGTTAACATTCAGTCACAATAATAGCTACAAAAGATTCTGTCCCTCCGGAATAGAACCGACCAAATACTGTCGAGAACACGCAAGGGAAACAAACAAACAAAATAGGATCTATAGGGAGTACCATTTCTTTTTCATCACATTTTGTTCTTTGCTTTCATACAACAGTTTTCGTTCGTTGGAAAATTGTGTTCTGACGTTTGATTCACGTGGTTTTTGATACGAAACTGCTTTTAACAGTGTTCGTTAGATATGGCAGAAAACCATTTTCGATTTTTAAATAATTCAGTTATAGTTTTCTATTTGTGTTGTAATAGTAGAAGTGATGGAAGCAGCAGCAGCAGTAGTAGAACACGTAGCAGTACTTGTGGTAAAAAATAATAGTAGTAGCAATATATCAATCACCGTCATCATCATCATCATCGTATTATCATCATCATCATCATCATTATCACCATCATCGTAATTATCATTATCATCGTCGTCGTCGAAATCGTCATCATCGTCATCATTAGTATCGTCATTATCATCATGTTGTCTTATCTGTCGTAGCTTCATGTGTCCCAGTTCGGATGCAGTGGTCTGTTTCAGCGTAAACTGTTGTCTCTCCTGGATGTTCTACGCTGCTAATTCCTCTTTTTTCTCACTCTCTTTGGCTTTCTCTCTGCTGTCGTCTTCTTCTGCCTTTGACGTCCGTTTCACCCCTCATTGTTCTAGAAAATCTTGACATATTTTCCTCACATAGCAACTATATGTATAGTGACACTTTACACATGGTCCAAAGTGAACTCTCGAGGTCCTTTCTGCAGAGTTAATTTGCCCTCTGTGTGTGAGAGGGAGGGGAGACGGGGGGTTCATTTGTAACTTTAAGGTGAAACTGAAGGTGAATGCCTGACGTCCATAGCACGACCGAATTGTATCAGCGTTCGGGATAATAATACATTAGCTATCATGTTATGAATGTTACGGTTTATTTCTCCGCAGGGAGACAGCACACCCGTAGTAATCTCCATCAGCTTGACGACACTCGACAGTTTGACACAAACTCAGCACAGGCATGAATAAGAAGGGGGGGGGGGGGGGGGGGGGTCGAAACCCTAGTCACATGAGAGCTATATAGAAAGGGCCATACAAGTGTGAGTCTTCAAAGATGATATGTAACGAAAATCCAGTTTTAGGGTTGGGACTACTTTACAAGGCCGTACCCTACTCATCCTTTGTACTCATCCCTTGTGTCAACAAGGTGCGAAAGATGCAGGCACCTGCAGCGTTGCACAGGAAACCTGAACACAACTTTCGTCTAAAAGACTTTTCTATCAAACTGTGGTTCCAGTCTCTCCCATTTTTGCCCACAACACACTCAACATCTGAGTGTGGCGGGAGTCGCCTGGGGCTGATAAATCCATCAAATAACTGTCTCTGATGAGGAGTGTGTGTGTGTGTGTGTGTGTGGGGGGGGGGGGGGGGGGGGTAGGTGGGATATATATTTAAACCCGAGCCCTCGCCGACATAACCGGGGAGACGAACACCGTGCCACAGGGATGGTACAATGCAGCGAACATGGCAATCAGTTGGAATAACGTCTGTGTTTGAGCTATCCATCAACATACTATCCGGATTGTATATGGTTGTACAATTTGATATGAAGAAATGTAATGGCAGAAGGAGTGGGGGTGGGGGGGTGGGGACCTCATGATTTTAGCCTTGACCTAAAAGAAAAAGGAAATTGTTTGGAAGACGGGCCACCCAAGCGGTAAATTTGTTGTAGCACTTCCCGTTTTCTCTCTACCACCACCAAACACTACACCTTGTAGCAATAGTGTAGGTCGCCCCAGAAGCGAGAAGTCTAGTTAAAGCCGTAGTGAGTCCAGTGCATTTCGACCAACAGCCTTTGTCCAAACGGTGAGAATGCCGACAGACGTTGTTCTCTCAGCGATTCTCTCGGCACAAGTCTTTCGAGAAAAACTGGTCATAATATATAAACACCAGCATTTTTGGTAGGATCAGCGATTTTCTGGTGAGTCGTTTCACTGCGAGTTTTACACCCAATATTTGCAGAACCTCGAGGCGGCAAATCCATTAACGAGTTGTCCCCTCCCCAAGATTTCTGGAACCATTCACGTGTCCCTGACTGGTTACAGGGACCAGTTAAAGAGCTGCAGCGGCACTTGTACGCCCTGTACGCCCTGTCTCACACGGAGCGAACCACCGGGTCTCTAAAAGGCGCGAGCTGCTGTGTAAATGGGCATGAATATTTTGTCAAAACGGGGGCCCATTATGTGCTTGACCGGGAGAATCATGACCGGTAAACGGTGGAGTTGAGCTCTGACGTTCCTCTGGTGATCCCTGGAGAGGTTAGGGGGTGGGGGAGGGGGGACCCGGGGTAGAGCGGCACTAGCGTCTTGACTCGGCAGCAGCTAGCCAAACAGCGAGGTGTTGAAGTGGATGACACTGTCCCATTCTCTCCCTGTTTTTCACGGGTTCTGTCTGAGGGGCTGACCAAAAGTGTTCGATTCAGGGACACTTTTTTTTTTCTTTTTTCTTTTATCGACGGTGGTCTGATTATAGGGATCGGCGTGGTGTTTGTGAGAGAGTTGCAGGCTGTCCATAACAGTTCAGTTAGTCATTGAGGATAACCCTCCCCTCCCTCACCTCTTTCCATTTCCACAAGTGGAGTACTTGGGATAATCCTTTGATGACTCTTGTCGTTTGGCTGATAAAGGTCTCAACCTTTGACCCCTGTTGGGGCATGGAGGATACACATGTAACAAAGAGAAATACGAAACTCACTCAGAACAATGTGTGAACATAGTTGCGAAATGCTGAATTCTGGTGAACTGTAATGATCTCATTAAACAATCTTCCCATTTTTTTTAGAAACTTACTAATATTCAAACAAATGCGTCTTCCTTTTTGAAATAAATTACAAAAGTTGAAAACAGACTTTGGTTTTTTAGATATTTTTTAGGGATGAATTTTTCACGAAGTTCATTATATTTTGGACATTCCATGATGCAATGAAATTCATCTCCAATTTCACCCATTTCACAGTTACGACAAATACGCAATTCTCTTGGAACATTATGGTGTCTTCCAATTTCAATTTGCAATTTATGGTTACTACATCTAGTAAGTTACTTCTGTTTGTGAATGAATGAGATTCCTAAACAATCAAAACCAGTTTCAAATAAAATGCTTTTAACATAACTAAGCCATGGTGAAACGATGACACACACTCGCACACACACACACACACACACACACACACACACACACACACAGTTTCACTCTCCCTCTTACCTTTTCAGCACTTTTCTCTCACTCGTTCCGCTCTTGCCTTATGGGTTCATCCAGTAAGCGTGCGTTCTTCCGACTATGTATTAGCGCGCATGCACAAAATGGCGTCATAAAGGGTGCTCTCTCTGGACAATGTAGAGTAGAGCGCTCTTCTGAAATTGAAAGACAGCGCCTGTACTCGCCAGACAATCCCGCGATGTAACATGTTGAGTGATCACTTTGCTAGGTTGAACTCATTGTTATCGGAAAGGTTGATGAATAAAGTGCTTGCGCTAGCGCACTCCGACCCCACCCCCCTCTCTGTCTGTCTGTCTGTCTGTCTCTCTCTCTCTCTCTCTCTCTCTCTGTCTGTCTGTCTGTCTCTCTGTCTGTCTGTCTGTCTCTCTCTCTCTCTCTCTCTCTCTCTCTCTCTCTCTCTCTCTCTCTCTCTCTCTCTCAAACTTTACGGGATCTTATGAATACGTTACTTTAAATCAAACGTAAAGCATCATCACCGTTTACTCGTTAGATTGAGTCTATGCCCTATCAAGATGCCCTGTAGAGGATAGCCCTGGCAAAGGTTACCGGTAAGTTTTTTCTTGGGGTTGTAATCGTTATAATGTCGTCAACAGCGGCAAGGATTTCCAACGATCTTGTCTTTTTGTATCTCTGTCGCCACCATTTAACAGTGGGCAAAAGATTAAAAGACAGTGAAGTTCCGTGAACATGAAATCAAGAAGAAAACTGTCGTTCATTCAGTGGCGAGAGCATTTCTGTCTCGTTTTTTTTGTTTGTTGTTTGTTTTTGTTTTTTGTTTTTGTTTTTTGTTTTTTGTGTGTGTGTGTGTGTGTGTGTGTGTGTGTGTGTGTGTGTGTGTGTGCGTGTGTGTGTGTGTGTGTTAGTTTTAATATCTTATCACACATCGAGAAGAAAGCTTCGACTCGACGTGCGAGTCAATAGAAGGCGGACATGTTTATGGGCAAAGTGCATACTTCTCGTGCTCATTTGCACAAAACTAGCATTAAACGTGTGCGCTTTCTACCATGAAAACACACTCTTCTTCACATGCAAAATACGCTCTTTTAGGCGAGCGATGATTTGCGGTGCGCTCTTTTCGACCCACTTCCAAACCAGGAAACACTAGAAGCAGATCTGCCAGACGTTTGTTGTGTCCCGGTGCGTCCATGGCACAATTTCTTATCCGAACATTATATGTGCAGGTTTTTATTCTTTTTTCTTTTTTCTTTTTTTGTCTTTCCGATCAGATATTTCACTGGCCGTGTAGTAGCTCAGAAACTTCGACCGGCATTCTTTCCGTGCTATGGTACAGGTTGAAACATTATGATGCTAAGTAAAGTAAGTGATGGTGGCATTTCTCCAAAGGCGCCACCTCCACATTGTGTAAATGATGCGCTCTCTTGTTTCATACTTAACCGAATCTTACGTACTCTCTCTCTCTCTCTCTCTCTCTCTCTCTCTCTCTCTCTGTGTGTGTGTGTGTGTGTGTGTGTGTGTGTGTCTGTCTGTCTGTCTGTCTGTCTGTCTGTCTGTCTGTCTGTGTCTGTGTCTCTGTGTGTGTGTCTGTGTGTGTGATGTTTATGAACATAATATTTAAAAACGCGTGTTTCCAGTGATTCAGGAATTGGGGAGAGCCGCCGAGATTTTGACAATTACCTCTCGAGTTAGAATATATTTTTCATGATAAATCGAAAGTGAGGCGCTTTGGGCGGTTTTGTTTTGTATTTGTTTTGTTAAAATGATGTAGTTTTCTGGCTTGATATATCCTCAGGATGGCAGCATTTGAACAGATTAACTGGTGGGACCCATTGGACTGCTTTTTTACTTGAAGTATTTCTTATCACAAAGTGTAACAGCACATACAATTTATTGGCTGAGTTTTGCTGCGGACTCAGTTGGGAAGACTGGGACCCACACAGTCGAGTTTCATCCACTTAATGGATGCGTTTCTGAGAGTGTTGCTCAAATTTGCTGACCAACACTGCAGGTGTCTGTATCTCTCGGGCCTGGTTGACGCCGGGATATATTATGAAAGGAAGCGTAGAGTACAGCCCTGTCATGTAGTCTCAGACCGAAATGGAAATCCGTAGCATCATCATAATCATCCTCATTCTCATCGATCAGCATTTAAAAAAAAAAAAGTCTCAAATTCTGTGGCCCTCATGCCCCTGCTCTCATGGTGACTCAGTTTTCGATGTCCTCTCCACGTCTGTGGCCTTGGTTTGGTTCCGTCGGGGTCACCGGTATCGGCGAGTCCATGGGGGCTGTCGTTGGACGGACGTGGTGGCGCCCTCCGGAGGGAGAGCTCACTCACACGCCGGCTCCGCGACTAAGCAATTATTGTCGTTAGTAGGGGGCTTAGTAGGTGGTGTCCTGCGTATGTTAGATCAGAACAGGCGCCACTGAACACCACTGAAGTGACTCGGCAGCAGTGCAGTGTCTCCTCCGGTGGGTGGCCTCTTGACGACTTGACATTGACTGCTGCCTGTGGATTGCCGCTGCCGGGGCTGCGGCGGGGCCGACCGGCCGTGGCTGTGGACAGGGTGTCGGTTGTTGTTGTTGTTGTTTTGGTGGTGGTGGGGGGGGGGGGGTTCTTGTTCTTTGCTTTTTTCCCATTAAAAAATCAATCATAACGTGATTTCGGCAGTTACGTTTTGTGGAAAAATCATGCATTGTTTATATGATACCGCTTAAGGATGGCTTTTGAACTCACCGGTGATATTCGTAAGTTAATTAATTTACATGTAACAGGGTTATAGTACAGTATTATATGGTGAATAAATGTTAACGCTGACTCTTTTTATTCTTCATGTCTTAATAAATCAGACCCATCAAAAACTTTGCACTTCATCGACTTATTTTAGAGTTATCGCATTTTCTTTTAACTGTGTTTTAGCTGCTATTTCGGCGAATTTCGTTTTCGGAATCCATGTCATATATCAGTACGAGAAAGCGTCAGGGACAGGCTTTGCGCTGATGTGACATATTTTGCTAGCTTGATAATGTGCGTGCACTGTCGTAATCAGAATGCTAGTTATTAACGAAGGTCGCAATTTCAGGAGAGTTTCTCTCTCTCTCTCTCTCTCTCTCTCTCTCTCTCTCTCTCTCTCTCTCTCTCTCTCTCTCTCTCTTTCTCTCAGCTCCAGGCTCTTGACTACTACTATCAGACACTCTAAATACTTTCTGCAGTTCTATTATTATTATCGCTGTTACAGAAGCTCACGTATCCCACAAGCACTTTTAGTAGTAAAAAAGTGGCCAATGTCAATAAAGTGTGTCAGAATTACTTTCTCCCTGCCTCCCCCACCTCTCTCTCTCTCTCTCTCTCTCTCTCTCTCTCTCTCTCTCTCTCTCTCTCTCTGGCTTAAACGACCTGAATATAAATAGCAGATACAAAGAAAATATCAAAGCATGTACTTTTTGTAACCAACCAACTTGGAACGAACTCCACTTTCTGTTGAGAAGCAATGCTTATTATATGCCTTTCAGAGAAAAATACATACTGAAGCACAGACAATTTCAGAACGTGAACTCTATTGAACTAAAACAATTACTTGCAAACGAAAACGTGCATATTACAAGAGATATTGCTATGTATATCTATTATGCACTGAAAAACAAAGAAGAACTCGTATCCCACACAGTATGAATAATTAGTTACACTCATAAATTAGCATTATTAGTACATCAAAAAATATACTTTTGTTGTCATTTCTCCTTTTTCTCGTTATGTGTGCACTGCACCTCACATTGTTTTAGGCCGGAGGCCTGAAACATTAAAATTGTGTTCAATCACCCCCTTCCCCCACCCCCTCCCTCTCTCTCTCTCTCTCTCTCTCTCTCTCTCTCTCTCTCTCTCTGTGCATTGAAGGTTGTGGATAGAATGGCATATATCAGCGAGGGCGAGAAGGTGAGGTAGGGATGGGTGGGGTAGGGTGCCTCGTCCTTCTCTGTGGGTGCTTTTACAACTACTGCAGCTTCATTGCTAGAACTGTCTCGAGTGTTTAGCGGCGTTGACCCTGCACACTGGGCCAGTACGCCATATTGGTATACCTCATATGCATGCTTCAGCTCATCAAGGAAAAATTGGAAATTAAAAGAGCAGGTTTTGCATGCAATCTCATTCTTTGCATAATCTCCCTCCCTCCTTTACTCATCCCCCTCTCTCTCTCTCTCTCTCTCTCTTCTCTTTCACCCCCCCTCTCTCTCTCTCTCTCTCCTCTCTCTCTCTCTCTCTATCCATCCCATCTTCGCTTCCTCCCTTCATTCAACCATACACGTACTTTTGATCTCTTAAACCTAAATATACATGCTATCATCCCATTTTGGCCATGCGCCTCTCTTGTCTTCAAAATTTCTGTTGAAGTTATACACCTGAAAAAGGTCCCTTAGACCAGTCAAAAAATTCAAAGAGCAGTGTTCACTCCCACCCCCACCCCCCTCTCTCTGTCTCTCACTCACACACACACACACACACACACACACACACACACACACACACCACACACACACACACTCACACAAGCACACACACACTCACACAAACACACACACACACACACATACACACACCCGAAACGGAAACGGAAACGGAATTTTATTCAATAAAGGCCTTAGCCCCATTTGAAGGGGGTGAAATCACAAATGGTGTACGATAATGCATAAAGCACAGCTTAACAAAATCAAAGAAACAACAGACACCAACATGTTGACTTTTTTTCACTAGGTCAGTGAAGAAATTATACAAATGATTAAGGTTTTTCAGATTCCAATGAAAAACTTTTTATAGAGATATATAATCAGGTTCTTCATAACATGTTCATTCTGACTGGACATGAGCAGAGATGCACGGAACAGACATGGGTGTGCATAAAACCTACGAGGAATATACTCTTTTCTAAGATCACTGATAGCAGGACAACAAAGTAAAATATGTAATTCGTCTTCCTTTGCACTTTTACACATTAGACATCTTAAACCGTTGTCTGAATATTTTTCATATCGATTGCGATGTATTGTCATATCGGTAATCCCTAATCTAAACTTCGTCAAACAGCGTTTGGTGTGTCTGTCTAAATCTAGCAGAAGATAGGTTTCACAGTTTCTAGAAGATTTAAACGTACTGTACCAAGAGAATCTTTCACTTTGGTGAATGTGATCTTCCCAGTTTTGCCATCTACAATCAACCAGCCTTTGACGAAATTCACTCAAAAATCCCTTTACATCTTCCAGTCCCTGATTTAACCATACGAACCCAAATCCCATTTTGATATAAAATTTTGCGAACATTCATAACCCATGTTTGTTTGCCGTTGGAATCTAGATCTAGCAACATCCTGTAAGCTTTCAGTGGCAACCTACTTTCATCCATAGGTAATATCTTTAGCCAGTACCTAATGCAACGAAATATTTGCCTCAATATAAATAGAGAATGGCGTCCCGTCTCTCCATAAACTAACTCATTTGGGGTTTTGGCATGAACACCAAGGAATTTCTTAAGTGCATACAAGTGAATCTTCTCGACATGCGTTACAGCTTTATCTAGTCCCCACAATTCTGCGCCATACGTAGCTATAGGTAGAACTTGAGAGTCATATTTTAAGAAATACATTTAAAGAGTGACTTTTAAGCGAGAATAACTACGGATAATGCACAATAGAGCTCGCTTTGCTCTGTTTGCCAGGTCTTCGCAAGCAGCTACAAAGGTAAGGCGAGTGGTAAAATATATACCAAGGTATTTATAACAGTTTACAACGGACATTCTTTCACCATTTAAGAACCACCTCTCGTTTGCTGCAAGATATCCACCTTTTCTAAATACTACAATGTTGCTTTTGTTCATATTAATTTTAAGCTGAAGTCGAGATGCTGCATTATAAAGATTGTTTCAGTTGATTTTGGAGGCCAATGGGTTTCAGAGAGCAATGCAATATCATCCGCTAATAATAAAATGAACAATTCAATGGGACTAGGAGTGAGTGTAGCACCATGCTTTCCATTCTGAATTATATCTTGAGCTAATTCATTTATGAATAAGGAGAACAAGACTGGGCTACAGGCATCACCCTGTTTAAACACCTCTTGTGCATATAATATAATCAGTAAAATCAGCACCACATCTTACCTTTGCTCTAACACCGTTAAACATACTTTTGATACATTTATAGATTTTACCTTTAATCCCATTGTTATATAGAACAGGCCACAGCAGTCCTCTTGAAACAGAATCAAAAGCCTTTTCAAAGTCTATAAAAGCTACGTATAACTTACGATTCCAAGAAAACTGCTTTTATACTATTGCTAAAAGGTGAACATTAGATCAATTGTAGAATAGCCTTTCTTAAAACCAGCTTGATGATCACCTGTAATGCTATTCTGCTGCACCCACTCTTGCAATCTACAATTAATGATGGTACTATAAAGTTTACTTCTCACGTCACACGAAGATATGCCCCTATAATTACCTTGATTATTAACTGACCCCTTCTTAAACAATGGCAATATGACGGACTCTGTCCATCTTTCAGGAAATATTCCTTGATCAAAAAGTGCATTAAAGAATCTGAGGAGGAAGTCAACCAAAACTTATCTCGATGTTTGTATAACTCAACAGTAATTCCATTGGGGCCTGCTGATTTTCTGTTCTTCAGCTTATTTATTGCTAACAATACCTCCTCTTTCGAAATTGGACGATTAAAAGTATCTATGTCATCATCCGTATCAATGATTTCTTCTTCAACATTGAAGAAGCGTTCTTCGTCATCATCTCTGCAATAATTCTTTGAAGTGATGATGCCAATCATCAACAGATATTTCATTATGTGTTTGACATTTCTTTACTGATATCTTTTGCATATTTTTCCAAAATTCGCGCTTATCATTTACTGACTTTACTAGATTGTCTAATAATGCATTATTATGTTTTCTTTCCTTTTCCTTTGCAGCATCTTTTTGTATTCTTTACGAGCTGTACAAAAAATGTTACTGTCTGTAATTTTCTTCGTTTTTTGAGAAATCCTTAAAAGTTTTCTAACCTTTCTTTTCGCTAAAGTACATTCCAAATCATACCATTCGTCATTCTTTTTTCTCTCGCCTATTTTCATTGTTTTTCTTCATACATTCAGCGTAATTCGTTACACAGATATTAAACACATCCAGTGCAATATCAACATCAACATCAATAAGACCAATCGCTCTAGCTATCCTTAATAGAGCACACTCTATCCATTTGATCACAAAACACATTAACATATTCATCTTACCACACAATTCTCAACAGTCAATATCTTTTTCTTTACAGTTTATTAAACTCTAGAGGTAGATGATGTGATTCGATGCGTTCACTAACAAAGAGAGTACATGTGGAATGTATATGAGCAAACAAGTCAGTGGAAGCTATGTAATAGTCGTTCACACTATTCCCATTCTCAGAAATGTATGTGAAATGCTTTGGAGGTCACCGTTACATACACCATTCAATATACAGAGATCCAGTGCTGTACACATGTTTAACAAGAATTTCCCATACTTGTTCAAAATCTTATCTTCGGAGTGTCTTTTTGTGTTATTTAGGCCGCTATCTGTTTCAATATGAAAAACTGATTGTATCAGAGCATAAATGCTGGAAAATGTCAGTCGTTCTACTGTTTAAATCACCAGCTAACAGTATGTGTACATCGTGTATGTTAAGCAAGACATCGGTAAGACAGTCTTCAAGATCATATATGCCGTTGTCAATATCAAAAAAAAGAATAGTAAGGTGAATTTTCAGGTTGTAGATATGCACATACATGTAAGACATCTTTCGATAAGCCGAGCAGATCTTTGCAAAAAGTAAACAGAAGGATGTTATTACGGTCAGTACACACTTCTTGCGCATACGGTAGCGATTCTTTTTATATCAAACACATAATTCCACCTGAACGCCTTCCATGTTTGTTTACCTTAACTGCTGTTTACAAAATACTTCATGAGCACTAAAAACCATAGATTCAAAACTTTCCACAAATGTTTCTACAAGGCATACAAAATCAAATGACGCTATATACGAAACGAAATCCTTATCACCTATCTTTGACAACAAGCCATTCACATTCAGTGTAAAAAAAAAAACGTACACTTTGTTCATTCAAGTTATTCTTTTTATATTGAACTGTGTCCGTATCATCACCGATATTCCCAATAGATAACTGGATATGTGGTTCTTCTTCGCCCATTTTTCGTGGTTTTCGAATTTAAAACATTGCTACACAAAGGACTGACATGTGCATAGTTTCCAGAAAAACATCCACTGCATCCATCCACAAACTCTGTTTATCAGACATCACATTATTTACACATAAACTCATTCATCCAACATATCATTTTTACAAAAACCTTTGTCGCTAACTAAACAACTGTTTGAACGAGAAATGTTTTTGACAACCTCTCTTTCATTCAAGATAGATATATTATGGGTCAATCAAACAAAGCGCTGTTCGAAGTTTTATCCACATATAGATCATTGTGATCAAACATAGTACTACTTGAGGAATCGTTCATAGCTGTATTACTTAAAACACACATCATCAATGAAAAATACCAACATTATCTCGTACTTTATTCGGGGACCCATGAAAATCAGAGAAACACACGCTTTGAATTTTGTTGTCAGTGTATAGCGCGGGCACGGATGTGTCGACCACCTCATCCCGAACTGCACGTGATATTTCAATCTCGTGCTCAGGAGTAGGCGGTGTCCAACTTTTATTTGTTCCCACTGCGCTCACGTCAGTGTGAAGGATATATTTTTATTACTTTCATTTACACCCGCATATCTTACCATACCAGCCCGGCCATTTTCCTAGGTCATCTTTTTGAGATACCATCCTGATCGACAGGGAATTTTTGTTCGTCAGTGATCAAATGATCGTAGACCATGGACACTCTTTTGTTGTTCTTTTTTGGCTTCTTTTAGATGAGGCACCAACTTTTTTTCGAATTTCCCTTACCCACTGAGAAAAGTCCTCGCTTATGAATATTTTGGTTCCTTGTAATTTGCTTCTGGCGTTTAGCAGTTTTTCTTTATGTTTATGCAACAACCGATAATAGGAGAGTCTGCCTTTCTATTCAGTCTGTGTAGTCTGTCAATGGTATGTCTTCAGTCAGATCCAGTTTGTCTGTCAGTAGTTCCTGAATTAAAGCCTCACACTCTTGTCAAGTTTCATTCTCTCTTCGATGAACACCGTGGAAAATGACATTGTTCCTTTTTGAACGGCATTCGAGATCATCTGCCTTTTGCTCTAATTTCATCACATTTTCAGTCAGTCTTTCGTTTTGTTCTCTGAGCCTTTCATTATCACACTTGAGATCTGTAATCTCCTGCTTTAACAAAGAAACATCCTCACATAAATCACTTAGCATCTTTTTCATCTCTCTCAGGTCGGCCTTCATCCCATCAAACTTACAGTTCAATCTGAAGACTCGACATGACATCTGCGATAGAAGGTTCCACAGGCGGTCGGGGCGGCGAGGCACTGGCTGCAGGCAAGGATCCTCTGGCACTTTTCAGTCGTGTCTGCTTGAGACTCACCTCCATACTGCCTGTTCTGGGTCCTGGGTTAAGTTCAAATGTCCCCACAGCGCTGGAGTAAAAGTCCGTGGAACAAAAATGACAGGATCAAACCTACTGCGACACCGTCTTGCCATCTTCGGAGCTTCAATGTCCGACAAAACAAAGAGACTTTCTTTGCCGAGCGACGAAACATAAATGCAACGAAAGTAAACATAAAAAAAACACCACAACCCGAGCGAAAGGATAAAGGAACCGCTGGCATCTTAATG